>WAAF01006005.1:699426-780727 GCA_013400475.1 Tricholaema leucomelas
TTAGGAGGAAGTTCTTTACAGTGAGGGTGGTGAGACACTGGAACGGGTTGCCCAGGGAGGTTGTGGATGCTTCCTCCCTGGAGGTGTTTAAGGCCAGGCTAGATGAGGCCTTGAGCAGCCTGCTCTAGTGGGAGGTGTCCCTGCCTATGGCAGGGGGTTGGAGCTGGATGATCCTTGAGGTCCCTTCCAACCTAAACCATTCTATGATTCTATATGGCTATTACACTCCGGTCAAAGACAAGTGCTAACTGAAGTGTTCCCAGAGATGCAGCATCACACTTCTAGAAGCTTTCACAAAAGAAACTGTTCACAGTGAGGGCAGTGAAACACTGCAACAGGTTGCCCAAGGAGGTTGCAGATGCATTCTCGCTGGAAATGTTCAAGGACAGGTTGGATGAGGCCTTGAGCAACCTGGGCTAGTGGGAGGTGTCCCTGGCCATGGCAGGGGAGTTGTAACTTGATCATCTTGAAGGTCCCTTCCAACCCAAACCATTCCATGATTCTATGAAAATTAAATGATTACACAGAAGAGAGAGATACAACTAACACTAATCAAGAAAGTTATGGAAATGCAAGGCCCATTAAAACCAGACTGTTTGATCAAAATCAAGCAAACTGGGTTACAAAGACAGACACAGAAACTGATCCTAAATTGGTGTGATACAATAGGGCTGGTTTGGCACTGCAACCTGAGTAATAAAACCAGAGCTGGCTAACTGCTCTGTGAACCTGTCAAAGGAGCCTTAATGAAGAATCAGGCTTGAGGGATTCTAATGACATCTTTCAGTACCTGAAAAGAATGCTAAAATAAATCATTACACTGTGTTTTCACTGATAATCTCGAAATAAGAAGATCCTTTACCAAACTACTACCTAAGTTGCAGAAAACTCAGATCATTGCACAGTGCTAAGCCCAGCAGTCACTGAAGTGACCAAAGAAGGCCAACAGGTAGTGAGTTACAACACAGCCATATGAATAAATTTCACATATTGAGTAAAAGAAACCCAAACAACCAAAATTAAAACATGCAAACCACAGATGCCACATATGAGCCTGCATCTCAGTGGGAGTTGCAGCAGCAAACAATCACAAAGGTGTTTCCAGACCACTACTGTGGCAAAACAATTCTCTACACACATCAATTATAGAAACACACAGAATATTTCACTTCTGCCCATAGTGCTGTCAAGACCAAACCTGATGACACAAAAGTAAGCCTTAAGATGTTTAAGCATCCTGACAGGAATGGAAATAATGTATCTTAAACTGTCCCTAAGCAAAAGCAGGAAAAGGGAGAAAAAACATGAAAACAGGGAATACTGAACATACAGGTGTTAACAATGAGCACCACTAAGCACCAGGCAACACTGTCAGAGGCAGAAGAGTGTAGCCACTAGGGTGAGGGAGGGTCACCTCCACTTCCACTCTGCCCTAGTAAGGCCTCATCTGGAATACTGTGTCTAGTTCAGGGCTTCCCAGTTCAAGAAGGACAAAGAAGCACTGGAGAAAATTCAGTGGAGAGCCACTAAGATGATGCGGGCACTGGAGGCTTTGCCTTGTGAGGAAAGGTTGAGGGAGCTGGGGCTGTTTAGCCTGGAAAAGAGCAGACTGAGAAGGCACGGCATTAATTCTTATCAAAATCTAAAGGGTGTCAGGAGGATGGAGCCAGACACTTCCCAGTGACATCCAGTGACAAGAGAAGAGGCAGCGCACACAAACTGGAACACGGGAGGTTTTTCACTTAAAAATGAAACAACACTTTGAGGGTGCAGAGCACTAGAACAGGCTGCTCAGAGAGGTTGTGGAGTTCCCATCTCTGGTGGCATTCAAACCCCACCTGGATGTGCTCCTGTGTGACTTAATCTGGGTGACTCTGCTCTAGCAGGGGGGTTGGACTTCAGAGAACCCCTCCAACCCCTGCTATGCTTCGATTCCGCATTTCCCAGTGGACGTGAAACAAGCCTGCATGTCTTTTGGAAACAGTATTATAGTAAACAACATCATGGAGGGTTTTAACACAGAAACACAACACAGTCAATACACTCTCGGCTTTAATAACTTAAGACTATCAGCTGCCCCTACAACAGAAGTGCTTAGGAATAATAGAATCACGGAATGGTTTTGGTTGTGGAAGACCTTTAAGACCATCCAGTCCAACCATTATCTAACTCTTTCAAGGCTGAGGCTAAACCATATCCCTCAGTACCACAGTTCTGCGGCTTTTAAACCCCTCCAGGAGGCTTAATATAGGCTCTTTTACAAAATAAATCCCATACAGCTGGCGGCCAGAGAAACTGGCGACACCTGGAGACCCAGCAGCGGGGTTCCCGAGACAGAGAGGGGGCTGCAGTGGCAGGGGGCGGCTGAGGAGCAGGAGGGCGAGCACTCCTTTGCCAGAGGGCTGCGAGAGCAGCGGGAAGAACCAGCGAGTGGCTCTGCCACACCCAGCACCGACACAACAGCAAAGCCAAGCCGAGCAGAGCCCCACAGCTCCGCGCCCCCATCGCCGTCCCAGACACCTCCCTGCGTGACCGGGAGGGCTCTCACGTCCTGGCACCCGCGCGGAAAAGAAGAGCCCCGGAGGGCTCCCCCCGACCGCCTCTCACCTTATCCCACTGCAGCCACTGCTCGGCTGCGCGGTGCAGCGCGCCTTCCCCGGCGGAGCTCCGCGCTGCCATGCCTGCCTCTGCCCCGGCCACCGCCTCCGCCGCCTGCTCCTTCCCTCTTCCGGAGCACGCCCGCTCCGCTCCGCCCGCCGGGGCCGAGCCGCCCCTCCTCCGCCCCGCCCACATGCCCGGGGTCGGCGCCGGGGTCAGGGCCGGGGCCGGGGCTAGGGCCGATCCGGGGGCGCCGCACCTCCGCCCGGCCCGCCGGGGCCGCGCCCGGGTTCAGGGCCAGGGTCGCTTCACGTCCGGCTCGGCCGCCCGGCGCTGGGAGCTCTCGAGAGAAATTTAGAACTGATTTAACCAAGCTCGGCGCCCCGAGAGGCGCCTCGGGCTGAGGAGGAGGAAGAGGAGCGCCATTCGCACTACTAAAGGGCAGAAATGTCCTAATTCCACTGGTCTAGTGGGAAGTGTCCCTACCCGTGGCAGGGGGTTGGAACTTGATGATCTTTAAGGTCCCTTTCAACCCAAATCATTCTGCGATTCTATAAACATCACTTGTCTGCACTCACCGAGCTGCTGCCTCCCTCTCATCAGGACCGGCAGAAGAAAACTAACGCTAGAAGTGTAACTGTTCATGCACTAGGGCTGCTTAGGTTTCTTTTTAAAGGCAATATGGGTGGTCTTAGAAGAGTTCTAACTTGGGATAATGATTATCTGCAACTCCCTGAAAGGAGCTTGGTGTGAGGTGGGTGTTGGTCTCTTCTCCAGAGAAACAGGTGATAGGAGGAGAAGCAATGGCCTCAAGGTGCACCAGGGGAGGTTTAGGTTAGACATCAGAAGAAACTCCTTAGCTGAAAGGGTTCTCAAAGACAAACAGGCTGTCCAGGGAGGTGGTTGGATCTCCATCCCTGAAGGCCTCTAAAAGCCTCAGAGATGTTCTGAGGGACATGGTTTAGCCCCAGAGTTGTAGAGTTAGATACTGGTTGGACTGACTGATCTTCCAAGCAGAATGATTCTATGGTTCTGTGATTTGTGTTTGTCTTTTCATTGGGCCAGTCTGACTTCTTAGAACTTTCTGGGCAGAAGTCCAGTCCAGAGAACACTGAACTCTCTGTCTTGCATAACAAGCTATCTGGCATCAGCTCCAAAAATGCTAAGCAAAAGAGTAGTCTGCTCTGGAGCTTCATGAGCGAGGCATTTGCTGTTGAGGTTGTCCCTACCTTTTTTCATCTGCCCGAAGGTGAGCTAGACCAGGTGCTGGGCAGGTGCAGAGATTTGGAGGGAGGACTGGGATTTTCCTGGCTCTTCTGTAACAGGGAGATTCCAGGGTGTGGTGTGCACAGAGAGTACCCATTCCAGCCCTGCCGAGGCAGCTGAGCAAAACCAGGTCAGTGTGAAGGCAGCCTGCAGGAGTAGCAGCAGGCAGCCTGCAGGAGTAGCAGCAGACACCCTGGAGCCGGCAGAGGAACTTGCTGGTGTTGCCAAGTCCTGAATCAGAACTCCCAGGTGGGATATAGCTATCCAGACACTTTTCAAGAATGTTTCAGTGGGAATAACCGAGCATTCCTATTGTCCCATGTTTAAAGGCAAGCGAGGAAGGAGCTGACCGTCACAACTTCTGCCGTGCTTCTCAAAGCAGCAACAGAAAAAAATCACACGGTTGTGTAAGTGAAGAACAATACAGCCACTAAGACATTGACTTTGCAAAGCATCCTGGCAAAGTATCCTCAGTGACTCAACTGAGGGAATGATGTCAGACAGAAAATGTTGAATGGAGCATCTCCTCTTCTCCTGAGCTCCTTAATCTGACTATAAATCAAATAGATTTCTTTAAAGATGAAGAAAAATGGTCATCAGCATCCATCACTGCATAGGCTCATCTGTGTCACTGAAAAACTGAAAGTCATAGAATAGCACAATCACAGAACCATAGAATGGTCTGGGTTGAAGGGACCTTCAAGAGCATCTAGTTCTAATCCCTATGCCGTGGGCAGGGAGACCTCCTACTAGAGCAGCTTGCTCAAGGTCCCATCCAACCTGGTTTTCAACACTTCCAGGCTTGGAACTTCCACAGCTTCTCTCGGCAATCTCTTCCAGTGCCTCACCACCCTCATGGGGAAGAATTGATTCCTAATGTTTCATCTCAGTCCAGCTTCTTCCAGTTTGAAGCCACTACCCCATGCCATTTCCAAAAGTCCCTCTCCAGCTCTCCTGGAGTTCCCTTCAACTACTGTAAGTCTTCTAGAAAGTCTCCCCTGAGCCTTCTCCTCTCCAGGCTGAACAACCCCAACCCTCTAAGCCTGTCCTCATAGCAGAGGTGCTCCAGACCTCTGATCATCTTCATAGCCACATCATCTTGTCTGACCACAGATCAAAAACCAGATAAAACTGAGTCATAAAAGACGGGGACTTTTCCCCCTTTCTTTTCTCTAGCTGATACCAAAACCAGTGGAAGTTAGCAAGATTAAAAAAAAGAAGCAACCAATATAACGAGGCTTAACTTCATACTTCTTTTTTTTCCTGTGAACTTCAAACTCTATAGCTATTTTTCTCTTGTATTTTTTCCAAACCACGTGAAGCCATGACTACATTCGAATTTATGCTAGAATCTCAGAGCAGGGTACCCTGTGGGGTGCTTAAAGTATCCATCTTCAGGTACACCTACTGGAGTGAAGAGCTGAAGATGAACAGGCTCTGCAGAGGGACTTGGTCAGGCTGTATGAGATTCAACAAGGCCAAGTGCTGGGTCCTTCACCTGGGTCACAACAACCCCATGAATGCTCCAGGCTTTGGACAGAGTGGCTGGGAACTGCCCAGCAGAGAAAGGCCTGGGAGTGCTGGTTGACATCCATCTGAACATGAGATAATGTGTGCCCAGGTGGCCAGGAAGGGACCTGGAGCAGCAGTAGTGTGGCCAGCAGGAAATCTGAGCTAGGTGGATGCTGATCTCTTCTCTCTGGGCAGAAGTGACAGGAAGAGAGGAAAGGGCCTCAAGTTGCATCAGGAGAGGTTTAGATTGGATATTAGAAGGAACTTCTTGACTGAAAGGGTTCTCAAACACTGGAACAGGCTCCCCAGGGAAGTGGTTGAATCCCCATCCCTGGAGGTATTTAAGAGAGGCAGAGATGTGATGCTGAGGGATGTGGTTTAGCACTAGCCTTGATAGACTTAGAGAATGGTTGGATTCAGAGATCTTAAAGGTCTATTCCAACTGAAGAGATTCAGTGATTCTCTGATTCTCTGACATCTGATCTTGCATCTCGGGCTCAGTGTGCCTGCAGCTTTCACACCACGTTGGCACTGAACGGCATTAGCTTTCACTGTGGTATTTCTTTAGTCGTAACACCACAGCAGTGAACTCTTGACAGTGATGGTGGGGAGACAATGAAACAGGTTGCCCAGGGAGGGTGTGGATGTGTCCTTCCTGGAAGTGTTCAAGGCCTGGCTGGATGAGACCTTGAGCAGTTTGGTCTAGTGGAAGGTACCACTGCCCATGGCAGGGTGAGTAGGAGCCAGATGATATTCAAGATCCCTTCCAATCCAAACCATTCTATGAAGCTATTTGGTGTCCTTTGGCTGTAAGCTGCAAGAAAGACACTTTGTGAAGTATTTCTTTGTCCCAGTTTTCACTGAAAGTTTGTCATCATTGGAAGGAATTCTAAGGAATTGCTTCCAGGGAAAAGAGACCAACACCCATCTCACTGGAAACTCCTTTCAGGGAGTTGTAGGGAGCCAGAACTCTCCCCTCAGCCTCCTTTTATCCAGACTAAACAACTCCAGTTCCCTCAGCCACTCCTCACCAGATCTGTTCTTCCAATCCTTCACCAGCTTCATTGCCCTTCTCTGCGCCTTCTCAAGCACCTCAGTGTCTTCCTTTGAGTGAGGGTCCTGACAATACATCTGGTGGTAGGATGCAAATGGGATGGAGCCAGGCTCTTTGCAGGGGTGGCCAGTGACAGGGCCAGAGCAAACCAGCACAAACTGAAACACAGGAGCTTCCGGGTGAAGATTAGGAAATTCCTTTTCCCTGTGAGTAGACTGAGCATTGGACAAAGTTTCTCAGGGAGATCACAAACTCTTCCTTCTCAGATATATGCAAAAGGTATCTGGACATGGTTCTAGGCAAGATGCTCTTGGTGGCTCTCTTTGAGACATATCAACTGATATTTGTAGTACATACAGAAATAAAGGACTGAGAACTACAGGATGTTGCTGCTAACAAGTTAAAGTTAGGTGTAGGTCCTCAGAGCCTAAAGAGGATACACAGCTCTGCTACTTTGTGCAGTCTGAACATTTCAAGGTATTTTATTAGTTTCCACTTTCCTCACTAGCTCGAAATACCAGCAGGAGGCAGGAGAGAAGGAGATTTGATTCTGTAGCACAGTGTCAAACCGTGGGGCACATAGCAAGTTTCCAAAAGCACATCTAGCCCTCGGAAGAGGATGTGGTGCTAAATGAAGCCCTGCTCTCGCAACCCCGGGAGAGAGGAGGGGGAAGCAGAGGAAGGAAGGATGTAGTCTATATTGTATTCCTGGCTTCAATGAAATTTAGCATTTGTTCTCTGCTTCTGCTGTCTACCAGCTAACTAGAGGATATGTCTGGGTGTTCTACATTTCCTCTTGGAGATATTTTCTCCTTTGTTTATTGTAAGCTGCACTTTCACAGCTGAAAGTCCTTCCCAGTTTCCACTGTTTGGCATAAACTCCTGAGCTCTGTCAGGCAGCACAGCTTCGATCCTGTTGCAGCAGAACCACTGGGACACACTTCTTCTGTTCTAGACAGCACCCAGTTTCCAGGTTCAAGGGTGAATTAACTCATGTTTGCTCAACAGACAGGACAAAGTTAGAGCTAATGCCAGTTCTTTTCAAGTATATTTTGGATTGCTGCCCTTCTCTTAGATGTTGCTTCACTTTAAAAGGCATGTTTAAGTGAAAAATAAAACTAGTCTGACTAATGGATACATGATCCTGGACTTGATACTTATGCAAATGATCCAAATTACACTGTGGCAAAAATGAATCACAGAATGCCATGTTGGAAGGGACCCCAAGGATCCTCGGGTCCTACCTTTTTAGGTAGTTGAAGTGAGATGGCCCAGCATCCTGTTAAGCTGAGTCTTAAAAGTATCCAGTGTAGGGGAACCCACTACTTCTCTTGGGAGATGATCCCAATGCCTTACTTTTCTCATGAGGAATGATGAAGTTAATGAAGTAGTTAATGATTTGATTTCTGAACATTAAAGAGCAATAGCAGTGAGGTAGGGGATTAGTCTCTTCTCCCTGGTATCAGGTGACAGATCGAGAGGAAATGGCCTGAATTTGTGCCAGGGAAGGTTTAGGTTGGATATCAGGAAAATTTTCTTTAGTGAGAGTAGTCAGGCTGCCCATGGTGAGTGGGGGTACAGTTATTTTCTGTATGTTCTTCAGCTCTGCTGTCACTGTAACTAAACTTTTATCCCTCATTAGGTAGATTTTACTTCTACTATGGACAGCTAAGAGTGGTTAAGGAAACTTCCCATAATTTAGGACAAGAGAACTGTCAACATCACTCTCAAACCCAGAAATCTGGATGCCTGGCTAGACTTAATAAGCCTACAACTGGATTTGAATAATAACACAGTGCTGTCTGTTACAGTAATGGGTTGAGAGTGATTCTGACAGTTCTCTTGCCCTAAATTCTGGCAAGTTTCCTTAACCATTCTTAATCATCCAGAGTAGAAGTAAAAACCCCCAAAATGTTCACAGCATAAACACACTGGGCAGATATTTGCCTTAACAACAATCAGTTATGAGGATTATAGACAAGTTTCCCAAAAATGTTAAGCTGCTAAATCCAACTTTAGACTTCTAAGTAAGCTGTTTCTCAAAAGTGCTGAACCTGCAGCAGTTCCCATTGAATGCTCAGGCTCGTAAATGCATGGCTGAGGCACAGCAGCCATATCAAAGGGGAAGGGTGGTTGCTTTAAAACAACTGGCACGGTGTGCTTTTGTAATACACAGCTACACACCACAGCACCCACCCCCAGAGCTCAAAGATGGGGTTTAAAGCCAGCACCACCCAGCTCATGTGCATCTGATGCCCCAGTGATGAAGGAAGTAGCAGCTAAACCAGGGAGAGCTTCACATTTGTGCTGGAAAGCTGCTGTAAGGGGAAGGTAACACTAAATGTCCTACAGTGCTTTACACAGAATCACAGAACTGCAGAATGTCAGGGGCTGGAAATGACCTCGAAAAGACCATCCAGTTCAACCCCCCTGCCAGAGCAGGATCACCTATACCAGATCACACAGATATGTGTCCTGGTGGGTTCTGAATATCTCCAGAGAGAGACTCCACAACCTCTCCTGGGCAGCCTGTTCCAGTGTTCTGTTACCCTCACAGTGAAAAAATTCCTCCTCATGTTTACATGAAACTTCCTATGCCTCAGCTTCCACCCATGGCCCCTTGTCCTGTCATTGGGCATCACCAAGCAGAGCCTGGCTCCATCCTCCTGGCACTCACCCTACACATATTTATAAACATTGATGAGGTCACCCCTCAGTATCCTCTTCTCCAAGCTGAAAAGACCCAGCTCCCTCAGTCTCTCCTCATAAGAGAGAGGTTCCATTCCCTTAATCATCTTCCATGGCTCTGTGTTGGACTCTCTCAAGCAGTTTTATGTCCCTCTTAAACTGTGGGCCCCAGAAACGGACACAGTACTCCAGATGCGGCCTCACCAGGCAGAGGGGCAAGAGAATTTCTCTCCACCTACTAACCACAGCCCTTTTAATACACCCCAGAATGGCATTGGCCCTCCTGGCCACGAGAGCATGCTGCTGGCTCATGGTCAACTTCTCATCAACTAGGACCCCCAGATCCTTTTCCCCTTCGCTGCCTTCCAACAGGTCAGTCCCCGACCTATACTGACCTCTGGGGTTGTTCTTTCCCAGGTGCAAGACTTGCCCTTGTTGAATTTCATCAAATTTCTTCCTGAATAAATTTTCAAAAATCATTAAATTTCTTTCCTGAATAAATAAAAAATATCCACAATTTAGGAACTGATTTCAGTTCAATCTGGAGAAAAGAAGGCACCAGGGACACCTTCTAGCAGCCTTCCAGTAGCTGAAGTGGGCTAAAGGATACCTGGAGAGGAACTTTTGGCAAAGGCATGGAGTGACAGGACGAGGGGTAATGGCTTCAAACTGGAAGAAGTGGGATTGTGATGGCACATTAGGAAGCAATTCCTTCCCATGAGAATGGTGAGGCATTGGAACAGGTTGCCCAAAGAAGCTGTGGAGGTTCCAAGCCTGGAAATATTGAAAGCCAGATTGGATGGGGCCTTGAGCAAACTGGTCTAGTAGGAGATGTCCCTGCCCATGGCAGTGGGTTAGGACTAGATGATCTTGAAGTTCCCTTCCAAGCCGAACAATTCTAGGGTTCTGTGCTTTGAAAGAAGCAGACTCTTCCTAATGCAGATTATTTACTGTTGGTAGAGGAACTAAAACACATCCCACCGAAACCATGCAAGCACTAAACAGAAGGCTGCACTGAGAGATTTGTATGGGAGGTCTTAAAACGGCCTCAAACAACTTGAAGCTTTTTAAACAGCTGCATCTTTAAATTTCTGAAAGTTACAAGTAAAATGTAACAAAACAGTTCAATAAATGAGGTTCTTCAGAGCTCCTGTTCTTTCCGTATGTATATCATATGTTGCTTTAATAGGCAAACGTCGCCCTCTGTTGGTGGCAGCGGAAATAATTACAGACATCATCTCAAGCTTCAGTAGTTGAGTCAGAGGTGCACTCCCAGTGTCCTGCCCTGTAAAAAAATCCTCACATCTCTGCCAGACAGCAATTGTGTGATAATTTGCTGCTGGTTTTTCCTATAATCTGAGAGCAGGAGTTCACTCTACTTGCCCTTAGAAAAGAAACAAATGCCAGTGGATGGAAAGTCTCTGTGTCGTTCCTCAGGCTGCTACAAAGTTCCTGTTTCCATGATGTTCCATTATCAGGGAGTGAAAACACTGACAC
Organism: Tricholaema leucomelas; assembly: GCA_013400475.1. Lineage (NCBI taxonomy): Eukaryota > Metazoa > Chordata > Aves > Piciformes > Lybiidae > Tricholaema lacrymosa > Tricholaema leucomelas. The sequence continues at coordinate 710,042 of WAAF01006005.1, forward strand.
CACAACAGCAGTTCCATCCATTTGGAAAACTTCCATCTTTCCCATATTTCATTTCAGCTTCTAAATTGAAGTTATATTGACCTAAATTTTACTTTCTGAAATTCTATTGTTAATATATTAAAAAAACACTTAGGTAAATGAAGGAAAAAAGAAAGTACTTTACAGTGAGAGTGGGGAGACATTGGAACAGGTTACCTGGGGAGGCTGTGGATGCCCTCTCCCTGGAGGTATTCAAGTCCAGGTTGGATAAGGTCTTGAGCAACCTGGTCTAGTGGAATTGTCCCTGTCATAGAATCACAGAATCACAGAATCAACCAGGTTGAAAGAGACCTCCAAGATCATCCAGTCCAACCTAGCACCCAGCCCTATCCAGTCAACTAGACCATGGCACAAAGTGCCTCATCCAGTCTTTTCTTGAACACCTCCAGGGATGGTGACTCCACCACCTCCCTGGGCAGCCCATTCCAATGGCAAATCACTCTCACTGTGAAGAACTTCCTCCTAACATCCATGGCAGAGAGGTTGGAATTAGATGATCTTGAAAGTCCCTTCAATCCCAAGCCATTCTATGAATCTATGAATGCCTGAACCATCATATTAGAAAGCTTTAGTAAAGGTTATAAAACCTCACTCTGGGCCTAGGGAGTTTGTTTAGCTTTCTATCTTTTATGACCAAATTGTTAAAAGGAATTATTGTTGCACACCTCTGAGAACAATTTGCTTCTGTAACCTTTTCTGTATTAATAGATTTTTTCCTGGTGTCATGTGCTTGCTGGGTAAATGCAAATATCTCCCTAAGTATTTGGCTCCATGCCTTCACTACTTGAGGACTTGTCTGGAGATTGCCTTTCTCATTAGCATAATTATGCTCATTTTTATTCCTGATTTATTTGCCAAGTTCTCAGACTCAAAACTTCTTCCTGCCTGTTCATATTTTGTAGGCAATGGGCTGCAAAATGCTTATTTTTCATGGCAAGGTTGCAATGATACATGATCAAAAGAACTGGCATTATAATATCTTGCAATTATCTCACATCCTAGAACGAGAATGCACTGAAAAGGTCTGAACATGTTGGATTTAAACGAGTTTCTTTCTTATACAACAGCAACACCTTCATCACATCACAAACAGTCATGAACTCTTTGCTCTATGTGATTAACAATTTTTGATCCCTCCCTCTGACACCAGTAAGACAGATTTCAGCTAGGAATGTATGACCACAGTATAATTAGCATAGGAAGGACACTGAGCTGCTGGAGCAGGTCCAGAAGAGGCCACAGGATGACCAGAGGGATGGAGCACCTCCTCAATGGGAACAGGCTGAGAGAGCTAGGGTTGTTCAGGCTGGAGAAGAGAAGGCTCTGGAGAGAACTTAGAGCAGTCTTCCAGTAACTGAAAAGGGCTTATGAGAAAGCTGAGAACTTACAGCAACCTTCCAGTAACTGAAAGGGGCCTACAAGAAAGCTGGAAATGGACTTTTTGCAAGGGCCTGTAGTGACAGGATGAGAGGGAGTGGATTGAAGCTGGAAGAGGGGAGATTTAGACTGGAGATTAGGAAGAAATTCTTTACATTGAGGGTGGTGAGACACTGGAACAGGTTGCCCAGGGAGGTTGTGAATGCCCCCTGCCTTGTAGTGAGGCCCCCTAAGCTGAACCCAATACTCAGTATGTGGCAATAATCTGTCTTGCAAAGCAAAAGATTAGTAAGTATGAAGTAAACTGGAAGAATAAATCCCCTAAAGAGCCAGCACCTAGCAACTCATCATCAGTGTGGGCACACACGGCAGGCAGGCACAGACAATCATTCACATCTTTCTTTCCAGGAAGCAGCAGTTCGTGATACCAGATAAAGCATCAGCAAGATTTACTGAACACACTTCTGCCTTCCCAGCTGAAATGATTAAACACAACATTCAGCTTATGGCCTAAAGCCAAAGAAGGTGAATACAAACAGACACAAGTCACTTGCTTCCCCTCACACGAACTGTAAAGAACTTCTTCCTAATCTCCAGTCTAAATCTACCCTCCTAAAGCTCCAGTCCATTCTCCCTCATCCTGTCACCACAAACCCAATATTACTGTAGCCCCCTTTCAGGTATATAAGCTTGCAGGTGTCCCTGGAGCCTTCTCTTCTCTGTCTTCTCTATCCCCATGGGCTGTTTGAGGCTGTGCAGACAGTCAGCTGGAGCAGCTCATCTTATAGTCTTTTGGGGCTGGCTCAATCATCTTGTAGACAGAAATGTATTTAAGCAAATTTCTTTTAAATTCATATAAAAACAAAGTTTCTCCCTCAAAAAAAGTAACCTAACCGCATGCTGGATGACAGCAGCTGCTCTAACCATAGCATGACTAACCCATTGCTGGTTTCATCAATTACTCCTTCCTTCCTTTGAGATATGCATGCTCAGATTTATTCTGCTGCCTCTTATCTCTCAAAGTCAGCACACTGAAAAAATAGTTACTGCATGAAATGGAGCATTTCAGTGCAGATCCTGAGGTGAAGCTCTCCCTCACACTGCTCATTTTCACCCAGGTGTCTAAACATCAGCAGATCTCATGTACACATTTCTGTTTCTTGAGTCTCAGGATGCTTCTTACTGAGACCATTCTCTGTTCTACTCAGGCAGAAGGAGAGGCTTAGACATTCTTAGACGATCATCCAGTTCTAGCCAAACCATCTTTTAACTACTAGCATTAATGTCCCCTGAAAGGAAGTTGGACAGAGGTAGGTGTTGTCTCTATTCTTGTGTTAGGATGAGAGGAAATTACAGAATCTTGGAATCAACACGGTTGGAAGAGACCTCCAAGATCATCCAGTCTGTCCTCAGGTTGTGCCAGGGGAGGTTTAGGTTTGATATTAGGAAAAAAATCCTTACTACAGGAATGGTCAGGCATTTGAACAGGCTGCCTAGGGAGGTGGTGGAGTCCCCATCTCTGAAGGTATTGAGAAAAGATGTAGACATGGCACTCCGGGACATGCTTTAGAGTGCATGGTGGTGTTAGGTTGGTGGTCAGACTCGATGATCTTAGAGGTCTTTTCCAACTGAAACAGTTTTATGATTCTACAAAAGAGGGTGATTTAGACTAAATATTTTTAAATATGAGGATGGTGAAATGCTGGCCTAGGTTTCCCAGAGAGATTGTAGACGTCCTAGTCTGAGGCCATGAGAGCTACCCGGGACTGGAGGACAGAAATGACTCTTACCCTTTGTAAGAGGAAAGAGTTGGTTTGTGTGTGCTCAGAAGTTACAAGAAGCCGACAATCACTAGGCTACTAAAGACAAGACCCGGGGGAAGCAGGGCCTGCAGGTATGCACATGAGCAGCAGGGAAAGATGGTATGGAACAGATTCCAAAATAAAGGGGGAGTTTGGTTCTCCTTGGTTCAGAATTCTGAACACATACAAACCGAGCGTGTGGGTAGGTGAGCTGGAGTGGCATCAGACTGCCCACCAGGATGGTGTGGTTCCTGCTGGGGACGTCCACCTTCTGAGACTGCAGCCGACCAGCTCTGCTAGCTGTGCAGCTTGGGAGCTCTGCTGGCCAGGGGGGTAGGGTGAGTATAACCCCCCACCGTGATCAGTAGAGCTACTGGGGATTGTTCGTCATGTCTTATTCAGCACTGTAGTTCCTCCCTATGGCTGTAGCAGGTGAGCCATAGGTATTGTGTGCATACCTTTCTCGTGATGGTTTTTACTGTTTAAGCTATAATAAAAGTATTGAAACTGTACCCAGAGGGGAGGTACCCATGTGTGAGAGCATCCCCTGGTCCCAAAGGACTCACTGGAGCACCCCTTTTCAAGGGTAAGGATCAGGATACTGCACACTGATTGGAAGTTTAAAGAGAAATTCTATTTACAAGAAAGCAGTCAGGTAGAGTAAGTAGAAAATCCATTAAGCCCAAACTGGCCTTCTAGAATCCTCCATCCCTTCCGCTCTCAGTCAACCTGAGGGTAGGCCGAAACTGCCCTCCCCAACTGGGGCCTAGTAGGCCTCAGCAGGCTGCATGAGGCAGCTGAATTCGCTGCCAGCTAGGAGCCATCTCCCCCCACAAACCGTGAGATAAGGAATGCACACTGCTCCCAGAGAGAAGCAGTGAAGGGAAGAAAGGCAAGAAGGAGAAGCGAAGGGAATTAGTCAGGCACTGCCTTATAAGCTACGATAGCAGAAGACGGAATAGAGTAACAATATTACAGTACCCTGGGACAAGCAGGTTCGTCCCCCTGGGATGACCCTCTGTCCCTACAGAGGGTCCCTCTGTCCCTATGGTTTTGCTCAGGGAGACCCAGGATCCCTCAAACTACCACACCCTGGAAACATGCCAGGTCAGGCCAGATAGGTTTCTGGTTTAGTTGAAGAGGTTCACTGCAGGGGATTGGACTAGGATCATAGAATCAACCAGGTTGGAAGAGACCTCCAACATCACCCAGCCCTATCCAGTCAACTAGACCATGGCACTAAGTGCCTCATCCAGGCTTTTCCTGAACACCTCCAGGGACGGTGACTCCACCACCTCCCTGGGCAGCCCATTCCAATACCAATCACTCTCTGTGTGAAGAACTTCCTCCTAACATCCAGCCTATACCTAGACTAGATCATCTTTAAAGGTCCCTTCCCACCCAAAGCATTCTGTGATTCTTTGATTCTATGACATCAGTAACATCATGAAAGAAATATAAATAAGACAAACAACGTTTTCTGGTGGGAACCAATCTTTAGGAGAAAAAACAATGGCAGACGTTGCCCAGTCATTTTTTTAAAGGTAAAGTCCCTCCTCATGCAGAAAACATGTTCTAACGCTTAGCATTTGGTTGTGGAAGTGCTATGAGGGCTTGTAGTGCTAGGATGAGAGAGAATGGCTTTAAGCTTGAGCAGGGTGGATTTAGACTGGATATTAGGAAGAAATTCTTTACAATGAGGATGGGGGAGACATTGCAAGATCTTTCTCAGGGAGGTCATGGATGCACCCTCCCTGGAAATGTTCAAGGCCAAGTTGGATGAGGCCTTGAGCAACCTGGTCTAGTGGGAAGTGTCCCTGGGGACTTGAAATAGATGATCTTGAAGGTCCCTCTCAACCCAAACCATTCTAAGATTCTATGATCATGGAGTGGCTTCAGGGAGTTCCTTAAACTACTGCCTATTTCATTAAACAAAAAAAGAAGCATTTTTGTAATCTCATAGCTGCAAAGAGCCTGGTTTTGTGTACTGAAAAAAAAAAGGATCCATGTCACAGTGAGGATCACATTTTTCTGACATAAAGGGGGAAATTTTCCCTTTCCTAGGTGGGGCAACAATTTACACTGAAGGCAAAATTCAATCCCATATTTGCTGACAGCCATCAGACTCCTGAAGATACCCAAAATATCTTCATTTTGGTACCTGCTCATTACAGTAAAATTTTAATTAGAGCTCTAGGCAAGCTCTGTTGGTGCAGCACCTCTGATTCCTTCAGCTTAGAAGCTTATTCTGATGTCATCCTGATGCCAATATTGAAGATAGCACAGCATGTGTATTTGAAGTTCTCTGAGCATTACAATGAAAATTAACCAAGTTTGTAGGGTGGCAGTGGATAAAGAGAGGCTTTCAAGCATATAATTACTTCTTTCCTGCCTGAATCAAAAGTGATTTAAGATTAAATTTTGACTTATGTTGTCCACAATTCTAGGAAATTAAAGCTTACCAGCTAAATTCTAATGAAGTGATTTGTTTTTAGCTGAGAGAAGCTCCCCACAGAAAGAAAGAGCCCTGATGTCAATTTCACATTCACTCTAAGACTTACAGGATATTTTAGGATCTTTCTGCATTGCTGTGATGGCTTAGAGGATCCCAGTAGGTCAGCCAACACTGAGATACCATATACAATGTCAACATCATGCTGAAACAAGTGTTAAGTGTCAAAGACAGGAAGATGTAGTGACCAGGGCACAAGCAAACAAAACTCCCCCTCTCCATCATTATTTGGAATGTTTACAGATATAACCATTTGACCAGACAAATATAAACCTACAAAAGTCAGAAAACAGAAAAAAAGAGTTGGAAGAAAGAGAGAAGTGTCAATAGGGCAGTTCTCCATAGAACTATTTACTACAGAGGAGGTCTTTGTTAGTCATCCATGGGAAGTATTACAGCCCCTTGGACACAGCAAGAAACAGCAACAGAGGATTTACTTATTTGTACAACTATGGGAAAAACCCCAAGAATACACAAGAAAGCAAAACTAAATCCTCTCCCCACCCTAAACTAACTTGAAAACACTACTCTCCCCTACTCAAAAAGACTTAAAAGCAGCTATCTGTGGTAGGCAAGGATGATATGCCAGTGTTGCCTCAGCTGATTAAACCCCAGGCTCTTGGTGTGGCTATACTGGAGCTGGTAACCTTTTCAGCTTCTGAATTAGATCTGTGCTCCTATTTTAAGGTGCAGAGTTTCTTGCTGTGCTATGCTCAGCTGAACTGATCATGATACCTTTCCCTTATTTATGTACTGCTTTGCTTAGGAAGCAGCTGTGAACTTTATGACTAGAAAGCATCTCAGCCAAATGTCCTTTGCAAGAGTCAGAGCTTTGTCAGGCTTGCTCAAAACTCACAGCCGAAACCAGTTACTAATTTTATGAAGAGACAAACATGCAGTCAGCATCACCCCTACTTTCACAGAATCTCAGCCTGGCAGGGATTGGAAGAAACCTCTAGAGATCATCTAGTCCAACCCCTCTGCCAGAACAGGATCATCTAGAGTAAATCACATAGGAACATGTCCAGGCAGGTTAAGAATACTTACAGAGGTGGAGCAGAATGTCCTGCTTCTGAAATTCCCTGACTTCACTCAGTTTTATTCTCACCCATTCTTCTGGGTTCTCTCAAACATTGTAATGTGTTTCCACATCAGCTTTAGCAATGATGACCAGTAACAGTGTGCCAATTAATCAGCTCTTCAGAAACTCCCTGACTTCACTCAGTTTTATTCTCACCCATTCTTCTGGGTTCTCTCAAACATTGTAATGCATTTCCACATCAGCTTTAGCAATGATGACCAGGAACAGTGTGCCAATTAATCAGCTCCTGCTCCCCTCCCAGTTACTCTGATCACATATTTTTTCAGCTCTGATATAAGAAGCACATAAGAAACAGCACAATTTATCTGCACAATTTGTCTCTTGACAGAGAGCAAAATGTAATTGAAGCTCTTCCTTACTTTTCTGCTAGATTTCAGCTGCTTTCCTTGACTATGAATTGTACAAAAGGCAGCGTAAAAAGTGGTGTTGGTTTTAACCACAGATGTAAACCTGCAGCAAATGCCAATGTCACTGGCATTTCTCAGACTCCAACTCATACACCAGTCACTTCTAGCTGCCCAAGGGGCTTGTCCTTCTCCTGCTTCCAAGCCCTCCTGTACCCCATGCCAACCAGTCTGGCAAAAATGCAGGAGGGTGGACTGAGAGGAAAGAAGCATTAAGAACTGACACTAAGCTTACAAAGTGGTAAACTTAGTACTTGGTGGTATCTTCTCTCAATAGCACTCAGCCCCCTCCCTGGAGATGTTCAAGGCTAAGCTGGATAAAGCCTTGAGCAACCTGGTCTAGTAGGTGTTCTGCCAATGCCAGGGGGTTGGAACTAGATGATCTTGAAGGTCCCTCCCAACCAAAACCATTCTATGAATCCTTTTCTTTGGATAAAAGGCATTTCATATTTTAAAGGGAAAAAAATCCTCTTGTCAGAGTTCCTTGCAGTGGAGAATTAGGTGAAGGACCTGACTGTCTACAGCAGGACTGTTTTGATTTGGCTTGCACTCTGTTGTTACTATGGTCTAAACATCACCAGGAAAAAAAGCCTTTGCCTTTTTATTCAGTCAAAATATTTTAAACTGAAGGAATGTGAAAATATTCAGCAGGACCTTCTTACCTTTACCATAGAACCTCGGCAGCTCAGGCAAGATTGCATTTTAAAAACATCAGGCAGAAATCTTGATTATGGCTTCTATTTGTAGTGTGCTATGATCAGAAGCAAATACTTGGAGATAGGAGGCCTTTTGTTGACTTAACACTCTTGAGGGATTCTGTGGAATAATCTGGGCCTTTCCTTTAAGAGGCTGAGTAAAGGTCAAATTAATCCTTAGGAAAAAAAGTCTCTAGTACCCTACACAACTTCTGTGTTCCTCATGTAGCAACTTCTAGGATTTTTACCTACCATAATTCTAGGTGCCACTGTTGCCCTACAATATATACTACATTATATGTATAACAGAGAGATAAATCATACAGGTGTTATAGAGAGGTGCTATATATATATACTGTGTATATATATACTGTGTTCAGTTCTGGGCCCCCCAGTTTAGAAGGGACATCGAGATGCTTGAGCGTGTCCAGAGAAGGGCGACGAGGCTGGTGAGAGGCCTTGAGCACAGCCCTACGAGGAAAGGCTGAGGGAGCTGGGATTGTTTAGCCTGGAGAAGAGGAGGCTCAGGGGTGACCTTATTGCTGTCTACAACTACCTGAGGGGTGGTTGTGGCCAGGGGGAGGTTGCTCTCTTCTCTCAGGTGGCCAGCGCCAGAACGAGAGGACACAGCCTCAGGCTGCGCCGGGGGAAGTTTAGGCTCGAGGTGAGGAGAAAATTCTTCACTGAGAGAGTCATTGGCCACTGGAATGGGCTGCCCAGGGAGGTGGTGGAGTCGCTGTCCCTGGAGCTGTTCAAGGCAAGGTTGGACGTGGCACTTGGTGCCATGGTCTAGCCTTGAGCTCTGTGGTAAAGGGTTGGACTTGATGATCTGTGAGGTCTCTTCCAACCTTGGTGATACTGTGAGACTGTGATATATTATATCTGTCTAAGCACTGAAATAACTTTAGGCAACAAGTTTCCCGAGGAAAGCTGGGTTAAGTAGTGTTCCTGCAGTAACGACAATTAAAGATAGGATTACTGCAGATTACTGTTTGGTGCACATTATGATTCATACAAAAAATATCCTTTATAAGTCTGTCCCAATCTTAATGTATTCATATTATGTGCACCATCCTGAAATAATCCTTTGCAAGTCTAGGCTGGTTAGAAAGCAGTTTTGACTGTGTATTTTTCTCCTTATCCCCTTTTCCATTAGCAAATACTCTGGAAGGAAGAAATTGAATCACAGAATCAACCAGGTTGGAAGAGACCTCCAAGATCATCCAGTCCAACCTAGCACCCAGCCCTATCCAGTCAACTAGATCATGGCACTAAGTGCCCCATCCAGGCTTTTCTTGAACACCTTCAGGGACAGCTACTCCACTACCTTCCTGGGCAGCCCACTCCAAGACAAATTCTCTTCCTTTGCTTAAAACCATTCCCCCTTGTCCCATTGCTAGACACCTTTATGGAAAGTCCCTCTGCAGCCTTCCCATAGGATCCCTTAAGGTACTGGAAGGCAGGTATGAGGTTCTCCTACAGTCTTCTCTAGGCTGAACAACCCCAGCTCCCTCAGCCTATCCTCAGAGCAGAGATGCCTTTGGATAATCTTTGTGGCCTTCCTCTGGACTCACTCCCACAGTTCTACGTTATTCTTAAGATGGGAACACTAGAACTGGATGCAGTATTTGAGGTGAGGGTCTTGCACAAGTAAAGAGGAAAGGGGAAGAATAATCTATTTTGATCATAGTATCAGAGACATTTTGCTCACTGAGCCTTCTCCTTTTTCCCCATAGTGACTCTCAGCTCTCCTGGTGGCCTTTGGCACCACTTGTTTTCTGACTACATTTTTTTTTGGTGAAATCCTCTTAAGTGAAAGCTCTAATTAATATAAAGCAAACAAGATAGAAGATCAATCTAACCATAATATATATTTTGGGGAAAAAAATTGAATTCTCAGAATTACATGTCTGAGGTTTCTAAAGCTGTCACAAACACTTATTTTTTTTTATAGCTGCTAAGCCAAAATATATGCTGTCTTAATCACACATCAGATCTCAGTTTTGTCCTGATATAAAAGATAAAAATCCTGTCAAGCCCGCTTAAGTTTTCTAAGTCATGAGACATTATTTCCTGAGCAGCTCTACAAAGATGCTCCTTCCACAGAGAATTTTTCCACTAACTCTCAGCCACCTGCCTCTCCTATACCCATCCATTCTCTGATTCCCTCTCAGTCTTCAGAGCTGAATTAACTGTGCTCCAGATCCACGTTTGCATGTCTTGTCAATGCAATGAAAACTTTGTGCATCAGAAATCACAGAATCATTAAGTCTGGAAAAGATCTTTAAGATCATTGAGTTCAACTGCAACCCAACTACCATGACCGCTAAACTACATCCTGAAGCACCATATTTACATGCTTCTCGAACACTTCCAGGGATGCCAGCTCCACTAGCCCTTCTTATTTCAATCTTTGTTATAAATCATTCTGTATCTTCCAGAGAAAACAAGAGTTACTACAAGATGCTACCTTGGTGTGAAGATCACTGCATAGCTGGGCTTAGAGAAGGCAAGATGCAGAGCTGCAGGAACTCCCAATACTCAGATTATTTTAACCCTAAACATTTTCTGCCAGAAAAGAACCAAAATAATATCTACTATGTTATATTTAATAAGCATCCAAACAATCAAGAACACTGTGTGTTCCATGAAAGAACAGAATTGTTTTGGTCAGAAAAGACCTTTTTAAGATCAATGAGTCCAACCATTCTCTAACTCTACCATGTCTAGTGCTAAACCATGTTCCTCGGCACCACATCTCTGCAGCTTTGAAACACCTCCAGGGATGAGGATTCAACCACCTCCCTGGGCAGCCTGTTCCAACCACAACCCTTTCAGTGAAGAAGATTTTTTTTCTAATATCCATCCTAAACCTCCCCTGGCGCAATGTGAGGCTATTTCCTCTCATCCTACCACATGTTACTGAGGAGAAGAGCTCAACACCCACCTCATTCCATCCTTTCAAGAAGCCATAGAGAGCCAAGTATCCCCTCATCTCCTTTTCTCCAGATTAAAAACAAACAAACAAACAAACAGAAGCAGTTTTGCTGCATTCAAGAGTCTCTATTTTTTAACTTCATTTGTGTACAACTGCCTTTAGATGTTCTCTGTCCCTAACTGATTGGTAACCTACTGGAGCTAACACTGCAGTGAATACAATGGACTGGAATTCAAATAAAATATCTTCCCTCTCCCCACACGATTTGCAGTCTGTGTGTGTGGCTTCCTATGTGAAAAGCTGAGCATAAGAGGTGGTGGCAGCAAACAGGTCTAACACGATCTGCTGTTTATCTTGACAGATCTGTTCCTGACTGAGGTTTACACCAAGCTCCTTGTAAGCAAACTTGGCAACTCATATTCGCATACAGTACAGTGTGCTTCTGGAGCTCTGGAAGCAACAAAAGTGTCCTCTACATACAACAACTTTAAATTGTAACATAGTAATTATTTGCTCGGCTCTGGGCTTTTACCCACAGGATATATTCATGCTTCAGGAGATTAAATCTGGTAGCTAATAGTTTGGTCAACCAACATGAGAAGTCTAACTGTAGCAGGCTAGCAGATCACTTTCCATTTTTCATCCTGTGGAAATGCACCAGGGACTGTTACCACTTTGGTGTGAGCAGCATTTTTTAAAGGGGTGTGACCCTTCACTTGCACAGACAGCATGCTCAGATTAAAGTTGGACATTTTAGGAGGAAGTAAGCAGCTAAGCCAAGCATTGAAGCACTTGGATAGAGGTCTCTTGATGGTCTATATAATTTTTTCTTCCAGCAAATTGTTTATTATTCCTTAAATTCAATTCTAAATTTTCTGGAGGATATTACTAACAAGTGACTAAGAACTGAGAAAGCAGCTTCTTAGCTGAGAATTGAGAAATCCTCAAAAGTGACTAGGCAGCACACAGCTAAGTGGAAGTGTTGCTGATAGACCAGGACCATAAATCATAGAATGGTTTGGGTTGGAAGGGATCTTAAAGATCATCTAGTTCCAATCTCCCTACCATGGGCAGGGATACCTACTAGACCAGCTTGCTCAAGGCCCCAATCAATCTGGCATTGAACACATTCAGGCTTGGAGCCTGAGCAAGCCAATAGGCTGAGAGAGTTGGGGTTGTTCAGGCTGGAGAAGACAAGGCTCTGGGGAGACCTTCTAGCAGCCCTCCAGTATTTGAAGTGGCCTACAGGACAGCTGCAGAGGGCCTTTTGACAAAGACACTGAGTGACAAGATGAGGGGAAATGGCTTCAAACTGGAAGAAGCTGGATTTAGATTAGACATTAGGAAGAAATTCTTCACCACAAGGGTGGTCAGGCACTGGAGCAGATTGCCAAGAGAAGTTGTGGAGGCTCCAAGTCTAGAACTGCTGAAATCCAAATTGGATGAGGCTTTGAGCAAGCTGACCTAGTGGAAGGTGTCCCTACCCATGGCAGGGGGGTTGGAACTAGATGATGTTGAAGGTCCCTTCCAACCCAAACCATTCTAGGACTTTAATTAGGACATCCAAGTTTTTTATGTTGTACTGATGTCCTTCCTAGCTTTGGGAACTGGAAACAGCTGCCACACAACACACACTACGCAAAAGATGGGAAGGAAAACCCACTCTGATGTATTTTTTTTCCCTCTTTACACAGCTAGAACCAAGAAGCTGTTCCCAAGCTTCCAGGAAAGCATCTCCACACATCCTTCCTGCTTCCCTAAAATGCAAAACTGACCTTCCTCTGCTACTTTCATTTATAGATGCTGCCAAAATTATTATAAATGAATCAAAATAGTAGCAGAATATTTACACTTCAGAAGCTCCTTATTAGGAGGCACTTGATGTTCCTAAGAGTCTAGCGTAGACTTTAAAGTTTCCTGGGCTATGAAGGCACATCTGTTTTGATGCTCAGGACCTAGCTAATACCAAATCATGCCTAAACCCGATCAGAATCCAGAACATCAACATTCCTCTGCTGCAGTCCCCTGAGGAGAACTTTTATCTACCATGCTTTCTCAGGGAACACCCACCAAGTCTCAACAGGATCTGGCATCTCAGGAAATGGAATAGCAACCACAACAGTTTTAGGAATTAAAGCTAATTGCACCACTTGCCTCTTCATTCCCCACCACAGCTGCTGGAATCTTAAAAGCTGGCATCCTGGAATAATGTGCTAGGCTCTGTCCTTGGGACAGTGTCTATAACTTTAGAATCACAGAATTCTTTTGGTTGGAAAAGGCTTCTGAGATCATCAAGTTCAACCATTATCTAACTCTACCAAGCCTGGTACTAAACCATGCCACTCAGCACATCTCTTCGGCCTTTAAATACCTCCTGAGACGGGGATTCAACCACCTCACTGGGCTGCCTATTCCAGTCTTTGAGAACCCTTTTAGTTAAAAGGTTTCTTCTAATACCCAACCTAAACCTCTCCTGTTGCAACTTGAGGCCATTTCCTCTCTTCCTATCACTTCTTACTAGGGAGAAGAGGCCAATACCCTCCTGGCCTCAATCTCCTTTCAGGGAGTTGTAGAGGGTAAGAAGGTCTCCCCTTAGCCTTTTCTCCAGACTAAACAACCCCAATTCCTTCAGCTGTTCCTTACCAGACTTGCTCCTCAGACCCTTCACCAGCTTCACTGTCTTGCTCTGAACACACTCCAACCCCTTCATGTCTTTCTTGCAGTGAGGGCCTCAAAACTGAACCTGGTACTCAATCTGTGGCCTCCTCAGTGCTGAGCACAGGGAGCCAATCACTTCCTTAGTCCTGCTGGCCACGCTATTGCTGATCCAGGTCAGGATGCAAACACTGGCCCATATTCAGCCAGCCATTGATCATCACTCCCAGCTCTTTCTCTGCTGAGCAGTTTCCAGCTACTCTTCCCCAAGCTCCTAGCATTGCGTGGGGCTGTTGTGGCCCAGCTGAGGATCCTGCTTGTCAAGTTCAGTATAAAGTACTTTGTTTAATCATAGAACAGCTCTTGAGGATGCAGCATTTCCACTGTCACTTTATTTTGAAGTTTAAGATCACCTTGCTTAAGTTGTGAAAGCAATGGGTTCTCTGTCTTCTTCTAACTAACACCCATGGTTTTTTTTCTCTCTGTAACTTTGTTATTAAGGTCAAGGAAAAAAAATTCCAAGTCATTGTGACAGTAGCGAGGATTTGCAAGGGAAATTCAGAAACCAAAAGGGAAATTCAGAAATCAAAGATTCATTTTAGAAATCTTGAGGAAACAACAGACATAGAGTGGGTTAATGAAACCTTTCTGCAACTCAGTTTTGAGTCTGGTCAGAAAACTTTACAGTGTTTTGAGTGAGGTTTCTTACTGTCCATAAATTCTGGCAGGTAGTTTCACAGATCTCCTACTGGGAAAGCTTGAGTTCCCCTGTGCCTACTGGGGTTTGTTCCAGTTGGTGAAGAAGGGCAGGAAGTTGCTGCCTCAGAAATTGTGCTTATGGGGTGTGTTGGAAACCCAGATGAGTTCTATAATCACTTTTTGTTTTATTTTGCTTTGTATGTCAAAGAAAATACATTTTTTTCTGAAGCCAGGAGATGGAGTTAAAGCCTACATCTGGAGAGCTTGTTGCATGGAGTCAGATTTTGGTTCAGAAACCCTGCTGAATTTTGCAATTACCTGTGAATTGGGAACCACAGAGCTACACTTAGCTGAAGAGAAAAGGAGGATTCCCCCTCTCCCTGAGTCTGTCTCCTTTACCACACTGAGTGCAGTTGACACAGAGCCACACTCTCAAAAAAAGTAGAATACATCAAAATGTGACAGAGCAGAGGCAACTCGTGTGAGAGGCAGTCATTTCCATAGGAAACCCAAGAGGAAGAAAGACTTGGGGTTTGTAAGTGTGAAGAACCCTGTCTTCTGCTGCTTGACTTCTGTTTGAAAGCTCCTCTCCTGCACAGTCTTTGTTAGTTTTATTTGTTAAGTCTCACATCAGTTCTTTAAGCAAGAAGAAATCTGAGACTTTATGTTCTCAGTTATTTTTTGAAGTGAGGAGAGGAATTTCTGATTATAAAATGTTATTCATTAAATTCCCAAAGTACTTCAGGCTGAGCATTTGATTTGATATACAAGTTAAACTTGCCAAAAGTCAGCAATCCCTACTTATCCCTCTTATTCTATAGCTTTAGGGTTGTTTGTGTTTTACAGGGGTTTAAATGTTTTATTTTCATTATCACTGCCATAACTGTTTTTGATGGCTTACATCATCTATTTTCAGGACTGCTATTTGGATGCTATTGATGAGCAGCTAAAATGTCTCAGAACTTGCTCCCGTCAAGGCTGAACTTTCAATTGTGAAAGGAACTCTAAAATCACAGTACTAATAGATGCTAAAAATGGAAATGTAAACAAATTCTAAAGAATCAATAGTGCTCTGTCACTAGACTCACAAAACACTTATTCTCTGTAAAAGGCCTTTTCCCCTTGTGTCCAAAAGGATAAAAAGGAGCTTTTTAACTTTTTGCTTGCTGAGCTGCTATCTCAGATACTAAATTGTCCTCCTCTTCATATGTGTATCTCTAAAAAAAAGTAATGTTTAGAATTTGTACTGTGAATACAACTGACAGTCAAGCACGGAGGCAAAGGGTTAAAATATATGGCTATTTCCAGAGCACTTTATTTTTCAAGAGCACAAATGATATTGACATAGGATTTTTGAGGACATCATTTTCTTTGCTGAAAAAGATGACTGGAGGGAGACTGAGGGAAAGAGATATCAGATGGGCTGATTGTCCCAGAGAAGAAGGTGGTACTCTGGTGTGATGAATCTAGCTGTGGGTACCTCTAGTGGTTGATAAGAAATTGTGGTTGATAAGATTTCTACACACACCATTTACAGAATCATAGAATCACTGAATCAACCAGGTTGGAAGAGACCTCCAAGATCATCCAGTCCAACCTATCACCCAGCCCTGTCCAATCAACTAGACCATGGCACAAAATGCCTCATCCAGTCTCTTCTTGAACAACTCCAGGCACAGCAACTCCACCATCTCCCTGGGCAGCCCATTCCAATGGGCTTCTCTCTGTGAAGAACTTCCTCCTAACATCCAGCCTATACCTCCGCTGGCACAACTTGAGACTGTCCCCCCCTGTGTTGCTGATTGCCTGGGAGAAGAGACCAACCCCCACCTGGCTACAGCCTCCCTTCAGATAGTTGTAGACAGCAATGAGGTCACTCCTGAGCCTTCTCTTCTCCAGGCTAAACACCCCCAGCTCCCTCAGCCTCTCCTCACAGGGCTGTGCTCCAGGCCCCCCACCAGCTTTGTTGCCCTTCTCTGGACATGTTCCAGTATCTCAACATCTCTCTTGAATTGAGGAGCCCAGAACTGGACACAGCACTCAAGGTGTGCCCTGACCAGTGCTGAGTACAGGGGAAGAATAACCTCCCTTGTTCTACCGGCCACACTGTTCCTGATCCAGGCCAGGATGCCATTAGCTCTCCTGGCCACTTGGGCACACTGCTGGCTCATGTTCAACCATTGGTACTACACACACGAAAAAATAATTCAAGAATATATCTGCCTTTATAATTTTGCCCTTTTTTTTTCCCTTGGGTGCTTAAAATGACTAAAAGCAAGCAAATTAATTATTTACATTTGAATACTTCAGAGTAATATATTTGGAACTACAGGGAAGCTAAAATTGTCTCTGCTCTGATACAAGAGTATGACTTGTTACAAGGCACATGATTTGGTTTGGGTATTAATTGGCTGAGGCAGGAATTACAAAAATAGAATTATTTTTATTTTCCCAAAAATCTCCCCCCCAACCTATATACAGAACTAGTTAAGGTTTATTTACAGGCTCTAATTCAGTCAGGAAATCTTCACAAGGATGCTCATGGGCAAGTTTAGTGATTCAGGAATGTCAGAAAGTGGAAGACACTAAGCTACAACACAGCTTTACCTGACTGCAAATCAGGCTGAGCAGAGAATCTAAGGGAGCAGCAGACTTTACTCACAGAGGTGAGGTAGGAAATTAGTGATGACCCCTTGCTGACCCTCTCTGTCGACAGCCTCTGAAAGTGAAATCTAAATCCACGTTGGAGATCCATGTGGCAAAAGTCTGAGTGTCTCAAAACACAAATTCCATGAGGTAAAACATTCATGGAGTGGCACTGCCTCAGCAGCACAGGGCAAAGCCAAACTGCTAGCTTCTTCCCCAGCTTGGGGCAGTGAACAGGAAGCCAGGACAAGATGTGGTCCGAGAGAAGCTAGATCTGGGTGCTGCTGGCAGTTCCCTCTCAGATGGACCTAAGGATCTGCTGAACTGCACAGGATGGTGCAAAAATGGGAGCCATGCAAAAGTGGGAGCAGCCCACAAGAAGCATGACTGGAGGGCATGCCTAATGAGGAGAGGCTGAGGGACCTGGGACTTTTTAGTCTGGAGAAGACTGAGAGGGGATTTGATAAACGTGTATAAACATCTGAGGGCTGGTCAGGAGAGGGGGACAGGGTCTTCGCACTTGCTCCCTGTGGTAGGACAAAGAGCAATGGGTGTAAGTTGCAGCACAAGAGGTTCCACCTCAACACAAGGGGCAACTTCTTTCCTGTAAGGGTCCCAGGGCACCGGAACAGGCTCCCCAGGGAAGCTGGGGAGTCTCCTTCTCTGGAGACTTTCAGGGCCTGTCCGGATGCATTCCTCCGTGATCTGTGCTAGATTGTGTGGTCCTACTCTGGCAGGGGAGTTGGACTTGGGTCCCTTCCAACCCCTAATATCCTGTGATCCTGTGAAAACAGCAACACTGCAAAGATGGGAACTCTGCCTTTTTCCTCACTCTGTTTTATGATTTCTCCTAGACAATGTGTCCACTTGCCATACATACTGCATGTGAAGAATCCAGCCAATTACCAGCCAATTCCTGCATGGGCTTTCCCACAAGTCAGTACATACATGGAAAAAGGAGTCTTTGCTGCTCGCCCTTCAAGCCCACTGTGGGGTGGTGTGGGGGCGAAAGTAGTTTTTTGTGTCGCCTTCTTCTCCCATTCAAACCTCCAGAGATGGGGTGGAACGGGGAGGAGGAAGAAGGAATTTGGAGTGCTTCAGAATATCATGTCAATAGAAAAAAACAGTTGCAGCTGCTGAAGTACAAAGCAGGTCGAACCCTAAGCACAGGAGTTGGTTTACCAGATTGTAAGTCAAAGAGAGGATGGTGAATGGTGCCACATCCAGTTGGCAGCTGTCACTAGTGATGTTCCCCCAGGATCAGTGCTGGGCCCAGTCCTGTTCAATATCTTTATTAATGATCTGGAAGAGGACATTGAATCCAGCATCAGTAAGCTTGCAGATGACACCAAGCTAGGAGCGAGTGTCAATCTTTTGGAGGGTCGGAGAACACTGCAGAGGGACCTTGACAGGCTGGATGGGTAGGCAGAGGCCAATGGGATGAGATTTAACAAGGCCAAGTAATGTGTCCAGTTCTGGGCTCACAGCACCCTGGATGCTCAGGAGCCACTGTGGCACACAGCAAATGCTAAGTGAGGCAAGGAGTTAGTTCAGCTTGCCACAGGCTCTTTAGAACACTACATCTCACCTCTATCTTGCTTCCCTTCTGCACCTCAGAACGGTGGTTTCCAGGCTGAGAGGACCAGGAGCAAGTGGGGCTCAGAACCAGCTGAAGATGAAACAGCGTGCGCCAGATGGCCAAGAAGGTAAACAGCATCCTGGCCTGGACCAGCAGTAGTGTGACCAGCAGAACCAGGGAAGTGACTGTCCCCTTGTATCCTGTACTGGCGAGTGTACTGAGCTCAGTTTTGGGACCCTCACTACAAGAAGGACATTGAGGTGCTGGAGAGGGTCCAGAGATGGGCAATGAAGCTGGTGAAGGGTATAGAGCAGCTGCAGGGGTTGTTTAGCCTGGACAAAAGGAGTTTGAAGGGAGAGGCCTTTCTGCTCTCTGCAGCTCCCCAAAAGGAGGCTGGAGCCAGGTGGGTGTTTGTCTTCTTAGCAAGAAGTAACAGGAAGAGAGGATATGTCCTCAGGTGGCACCAGGGAAGGTTTAGGTTGTGTATTAGGAAAAAAATTCTTCCCAGCAAGCGTGGTCAAGTATTGGAATAAGCTGCCCAGGGAGGTGGTGGAATCCCTGTCCCTGAGGTGCCCAAGAAACGTGTGCACGTGCCATTCCTGGACCGCGGTGGTGTTTGCCTCCACAGTGGATCTTTGAAGTCTTTTCCAACCTTAATAATTCTAGGATTCTATGCAATATAAAACTGCTTCTAGTACTGGGAGCCAGCCTCGATCAACGTCACAAGAGCGCGTACGGAACGCGTTTCCCCTCACAAGGCTCCCGCGGGCGCCTAGGGCAGCCACCACCTCCCGCCCCACGCAGGGCGGAACGCGGCGGCTCGCGGCCCAGGACAGCTCCGCGCAGGCGGCTCCGCGCAGGCGCTGTATGGACCGGGCGCGCCCCGCCGCCTGTGGGCTGGGCCGCGACGGGCCTGGCCAGGGTGAGGCGGGCGGCAGCGCGGCTGTCAGTACAGAGGCGGCGCAGGCTAGGCTTTGGGTATGGCTCCGGCGGCGACAGGCAGAGTTCCGCCGACTCTCCTCTCGGTGGGCTCGACGGCTGTCTGGGAAGGCAACGGCTCCGCTCTCGGTGGGTCGCTGCGGCCTCGGTCCTTTGCCGTGGGTGGGAGCTCAGCTCTGTCGGAGGGAAAGCTTCAACCTGGAACCCGCTTGCTTCCCACCGGTTGTCGCTGACCCTCCTCCCCGCGTGTTCCTGCCCGGTTGCGTGTGATCTCGGTGGGCAGTGCGAGCCGCCGCGCCCCGCCGGGCTCTCCCGCTCTTCGGTCCCCGGCTTACCCCGCCGCTTCTCCCCCGGGGCTACACACACCCCCGTCCCTCCCCCAGGTCCGCGTGCAGCTCGGAGGGACCTGGCGTCCCGTTCCCTGCGCCGCGGCCCGTAGTGGAGTAGCAGCAGAGTGACGTTCCCCTCCGCCCTAGCCCCTGGGCAGCCCGGGAGGAACGACAGGGGAGGGAGACGGTCAGGGCTCCAGGGTCGCAGCGGCCGAAGTTTCTCCCGCTTGTCAGCCGGGCTGTCCCTGGACGGGCGAGAGCGGAGGACTCCCTGGGTTCCGGGGGCTCCCTGGGTCCGGGAATCTCCCAGAGTCGCCGAGGTAAGTTCGGAGAGACACTGCTCCCTGTGCAAGTGCCTTCAGCCATGAAGCGGTGCTTAACGCCGCCACAGCCCCCGAACTACAGAAATGCCAGTGTGGCAGCTCGTCCGGCTTTGTTTACGCCTGGAGTTGTAATCGGATGGCCCACAAGGTATAGCATTCATTGCGCCTACTTCTATTGCAAGTTAAACTCGGCTTAGAGTTTAGTTTTTGAAATGTCACATCACTGTAACCGTTAAGATCTCTGAAGAACACTCGCAGACATACAAGAGCTAGAGGAAGTTAGTTTTAAATGACATTTTCTTTGTTTATAGCTACCCCCAAATGTTATGGTTCTAATAATCTCAAAGCGAAACCGATTATGTGGCTGTGTTGTCTGAAGTGGAGTTTTTTTTGTATGTGTTGTCTGTGGTGCTCAAACATTGCTGTTCAAGCTGATGTTCATTTTTACCTGGCATGAACTTGATCAGCCTCATTACCTTTGGGTGGTACCTAACTGATAGGAGTGTGCCAGCTTGTTGAAGACTAAACTTTCACTTAGTGGAAAGGGTTATCATCAGCATGAAACTAGGCAGAAAAAGTTTCTAGTCTTTCTGTAGTTACCTCTTTACATCAGGGATTATTACTTGCTGTAGGCCAGCTTGGTCAGAAAGGAGTTACCTATTGCTGTTTGTGTCCTGACAGCAAGAAGAATGGAAGGCTTATCATCCAGTCCATCTTTATGTGAGTGGGAAGAAAGAAATACCACAGGGCACAATTGGGGACAGAAAAAGGTGCTAAACATGCTAGCATGGTCAGACCTCACTTTTTCCCTGTTTAGAGCTATGGGGTGAGGGGCAATGGTTTTAAACTGGGGCAGGGTAGATTTGGGTCGGACATAAAGAGGAAGCTCTTTACAGTGAGAGTGGTGAAATACTGAAACAAGTTGCCCAGGGATGTGGTTGAGGCCCCATCCCTGTTGACATTCAAGATCAGATTGGATGTGGCCCTGGGCAGCCTATTCAAGTTGGAGGTGTCCCTGCTAACTGCAAGGGGCTCGGACAAGATGGCCTTTGAGAGTCCCTTCCAACCCAATGCAATCTGTGAATTTATTTCACTGAAAGAGTGTCAGCATCTTGAATTTCAGATTTGTGTTGACTAGTAGTTGGTGCTCTCTCTAGCCCTAATTCTTGTTTCTTTCAGATTCTCTATGGAGAGATTAGAGGAGGGAGAAGAGGAATTGTGGATTTTTCTTCCCCCTTTTATTTTCTGCCTTCTTTCTCCTCAGTACAATATTTTTTAATATATAATTTGTTTGCTCTTTGGCCTGCTGCTGTACATCACTGCATGTTTCTACATGCAGAGAGAGAGACTGTGCAGTTCACTTGTTGACATCTTGAAGAGGATGTAAACAGCTGGTTCAGTAAACCAAAGGATGTGTATACATAGACTTGTGCTGACTTTACAAATGTTTATGCTCAGGATTGCTTTACTGAGCTTGAAGGCAGCTGTGCTGGAGGACTTTTAGTCCGTCATGTGGATTGGTAGGATTTAACAATTAGAGCAGTGATTTAGTTTGGTGTATCTAAATTAATAGGACTTGCCTTAGGAGAACCAGAAGTTGCCAAATCCACCAGGAAATACGAAAGCTATGAAAGAATAGGACTTCATTTTCTCCTTCCTCTGAGTTTGCCAAATGCTTTCCGTCAGTTTATCTGCTGTAACTTCTCACAGGAAATATATGGACTTGGGTTAACATTGATTTTTTTTTTTTGACTCCTCTAAAATGAGATGTTAATTTACTTAAATGCAAATTAAATGATGGTTGATGCTGCTTGATAGATGCAAATGTCATGCTTGCAAATCTACCCATGGCACAGAATACTTGTAAAGAGCTGGTATGGCTAGGAGAGAATTTTTAAGGTAATTTTTTTTAAACAGCCCAACTGGTGAAGTGTCCTTTATTAAGTGCATGTGGGAGCTACATGTAGTGCACGTTTGGTTTGAAAGCTGAAATTTGAGGCAAGGCTTTCCAACAGAAATGCAAAAGCAAAGCATCATCAGTGGTGTGTATTCTGTATTATTACAGCAGGAGCTGCATGGTACTCGGGTAGTGACCAAGGCATCAGAAGCGCTGCAGTTTTAATCCTTATAAGCAGTGGAACCTGAGCTTTTTCTGTGTGTTTCTGGAGCATTATCAAGTGCATGCTGTGTCACACCCAAGGAACGGGCAGTCTCTCTTACTGCCCTTCATACTGAATTTTTTCCCTTTCTCAACAGGACTAAGCTGCTCTGGTTACTTTTCGTTGTTTTCCTCAGTGAATTCTTAACAGATGATTTCTTAGGTTTGGTCTTGCTTTTTGGTTCCTAACAAGCTCCACATGGGAGGGTAGACAGTGCAGTGGTTTCAAATTTTTATACTTGCATTATAGAGTAATGCTTTTGGCTGCAGATTGTTTGCTATTAACATGACCTATACTTACATAGAAGGTGTCACCTCTCTGAGTCCCCACCCCCAGGCTTTCAGGGAAGCCTGTTTAAAACTTTTTGCAGACAGCACTAGGGGTGTTGATAGGACATGTAGTTAGAAATAAATAGAGATTAGGAGAGAACGCTTGAGGGCAGAGACTTATCTCTTGGAGTAAAACGCTGTCATTCCATGCCTGCTGCAAAACTTGCTCACAATCACACTTTCTGTGGTGACTTCAGTGAGCCAAAGACTCGGTCTCTAATTTCAGGACCCTTAGAGTTCGGCTTGAGGTACTATGAAAGACTTGCAGTGTGGGGTTTAATACAACCTTGAGTAGTAAGAATGATGCTTCTTATCTCTGACACTTGTTGCATGCATCTTACCATTAACTGTTCTCTAAGTAGGTTCTCAAAGAGCTTTAAATAAGTGTGGCTGGTCTTTCTCACCTTTTTTTGAGATACTGCTTTTGACAAATCATAGAATGGTTGGACTTGATCTTAAAGGTCTTTTTGAACTGAAATAATTCTAAATGAAGGTGTTTAGGTCTGTTCTTAACAGCAAGCATTAAATGGCCTCGCTTAACCTCTAAGGCAGTTGGCAGTGCTGTTACTAGTTGTCAGTGTGTTCTTTCATCATGTGGCTTCCTTTTTCTCATCAGACTTCCTGCTTATTTCACTTCTGGTTGTAGGTTCTGATGACTTCAAGGAAGCTAGAAGTTGAGGGGAATTCATAAGCTTGTTGAACGTTCCTCTTCGATGATAGGTGGCTTCCCTTTGTTATTCACTTTATTCCCTGAAGTACAATTTCCTTGAACAATAGATAAACAAATGGTAGGCAATAGGCTTTCTTCATCTAAGAGGCTTTTTTGTTATTCTTTTTTTCCTTCTAGAAAATAAAATTTGTGGATTTTTTTTTTAATCTGTTCTCTGCTGCATTTTCTTGTTTGCCTGCTCTCTTCTGTAGCTACTACTTTACTAGTGAGGCAGAGAAGCCCAAACATTTTGTATGTGTCTGTTTTTTGGGCAGTGATATATTTGGACTTGTGATTGATGGTGTGTGTTATTTCATCTGCTTAGTTATGCAAAGGCAGTTTGATGGTAGTGTCCAGAACATAGAAGTACTTAAATCAGAGAATTCTTAAAAAGTATATTTAATTTGAAGTCACAGCATGCTCTTCTGGTTGAATTTACTGTGATTAAAATAACTAAACCCCTGTATTAAATCAGTACATAATTACCATCAGAGCTCTAAACAAACTTGCGGTAAGCACTTGAATTAAGAATTTAAAAAAGGAAATTAGACTTTCATAACAGAAACCTCTACTGCAGCTCAAGTAGAATGCTTTATTTTCTATCCAAATAAGTTAAATGTGCTGCATAAGATAAATAGCTGTGCTAGAGTATATTTCTTCTGAGACAATATCCACCACTTCTGAAACACTGAGGGACATGAGCTAGCTGGTTTTGGCACACAATTAATTTAAAACTCCTTGAAGTTCTATAAATAAAGTTTTCTTAAACTCTTGGGAGTGAGTTATTTAGTATGTATTTGGGAACTTGAGTTAATAAGTTGTTTGTTCATTTTTAATAGAATCATAGAATCAACCAGGTTGGAAGAAACCTTAAAGATCATCCAGTCCAACCTATCAATAGCTTATTTTAAGAATCAAAAACATTTTATACTTTAAAAGTGTGTTTTAAATCAAAGATTATATCCATCTGCCTCAGATGTCTGGCCTGGAGATAGAAAGGTGTCATGATTTATAGAATGGTGTGGGTAGGAAGGGACTTTAAAGATGATCCAGTTCCAGCCTCGCACCACTGGCAGGGACACTTTCCAGTATACCAGTTTGCTCAAGGCCTCATTCAGTGTGGCCTTGAACAACTCCAAAGAGGAGGCATTCATGACCTCTCTGCACAGCCTGTTCCAGTGTCTTACCATCTTCACTTTAATGAATTTCTTCTTAATCTCCACTCTAATTCTGCCCTCTTCAAGCTTCAGTCCATTCCCTCTGGTCCTGTCACTACAAGCCCTTGTAACAAGTCCCTTTCCAGCTTTCTTGTAGGCCCCTTTCAGGTACTGGAAAGCCACTCTGAGGTCTCCCTGGAGCCTTGTTTTCTCTAAACTGAGCAGTTGAATGGAATTCACAATACAATAACCTAGAGCCAGGAGAGGATGAAGCTCCAGGTACCTTTTCCTTTTAGGGTGGGCTGAGGTCACAGCTGCCTCTCTATACTTCCTCATGGCATTGCCAGCTTAAGGAGTCTTTTGATTATGCCCTTGAAACTGTGTAGGTCCACATAGCAAAATGAATTCGAGGTGATTCACGTAGGAAATAAAAAACTATCACCACCACCAAAAACAGAACCCAAAAAGAACTATAAAACCCCTGAAGGAGACTATATTGTCTGAATTATTTTGAATCTGAAGTGTTTGCTCCTTTTCTCTGGATAGGTGAACTGGGGCATGAATGGTGAGGTTGGGAGAAAGACATGAATAAGCTGATGTTGGTGCAGAGGCATGTTTTCCAGTGATGCTTAGCAGAGGTGTTTTAACAGATTATAAGCCATAGATGAATATCTGATTAGTACTGAAATAGGTTGTACATTGACTGTAATTTCTTTAATAATTTACACTAAGGCCAGCAACAGTTTTTGTGTGTAGTGTGAGGCTGACAGCTACATTTAATTTTTTAGCCTGAAAGCAGGAAATAACATTATAGAACTCCTTGAACTTTATGGAGGAGGAGATGAAGGTAATGAATATGAATGTACTTTTAGCAGGTAGTTTGCTGAAACAATCGAAGTTCTAAATGGAAAGAAACTTCTTTAAAAGCTGCAGATGAGCATAAAATTTGGGGTAACCAAACAGAATTCTTTATTAGTAGAGCAGAGAGATTACATGACTGACTGTGAGCTACTTTGTGTAAATTGAACAGTTAGAAAATAACTGGAATGTGCTTGAAGTAGTCAGAATGTGCTTAAATTTAATCTAAGAGATGCAAAAATGAGTGTAGTGCATTATTTTATATTGCTTGTAGAATCCTACAATCGCAGAATTGTTTGTTTGAAAAAGACCTCTAAGATTGAGTCCCACCATTCTCTATCTCTACCGAGGCTTGTGCTAAACCATGTTCCTCAGCACTACATCTGCAACTTCTAAACACCTCCAGGGATGGGGATTCAGCCACCTCCCAGGGCAGCCTGTTCCAATATTTGAGAACCCTTTCGGTCAAGAAATTTCTCTTAATACTCAACCTAAACCTTCCCAGGCGCATTTTGAGGCCATTTCCTCATTCTATCACTTGCTATTTGGGAGAAGTGTGTGTGTATATACAACAATCAAACAGGTTTAGCCTTTGTTGCACAAAGAATTTATCTTTCATGAATCTGAGTTGCTCTTTAGGTAGCTTTACATATTTCTGGAGATTTCTCATGTCCTTTATGAAGCGTTTCATAATTATCCGTTTGGAGAAATATTAAAAGCAAAGAAAGTTTTGAGGTACTTTTGGCTCATACTGCAGAGATCCCAAGTGTGAAGTCTATTCAAGTACACGCAGATAAGACCAAAGAAAGAGTAACTGTAACTCAGTGCAAGCAGAATCTGATCTTGTGATAGTAACTAATAAAGGGGGGAATTGTTCTGACTCTCTGTTTACAGTGAGAAAGAAAATAGGTGTGGAGGGCAAGCTATTAGCTTTGCAAGATCTTTAGCTATGCTGGGCAGATAGTTATCTAGGTACAGTTAATCCTGATTTGTGACAGTGGGAAGAAGTGGGTTGACCTCTTTAAGGTGCACCCGTCTCACATGTCTGTGACTTCATAAACCTTTAAGGGGCAAGAAAGTTTGCTACAGGGCAGTGCCTTTAGTTACGTGGTCTTTTCCAGGTTCATTTTTACCACAGCCTTCAAGGCATTGTGATGTTAGACTGCTTTGTAGTCAAACATGATTTTACATACAGAGAATACAGTGTTTGACTCCAATGTGAATAGCTCTGTATAAGCCCTGTAAAATTTCCAGTTTAACAAAGGATGAAATATTTTTCTCATTGCCTGTTTTCCTCATACTATGTTTCCTAAAGGTGCCATTGCTGAGATGAAAGAACACTGTCTTTCTGTCACAGCAGTAATGGTTAGAAGCACTGCGAAACACTTGTCTGAGGTTGGAAATCCTTACAGTTTATTTTTTAGGTAAGGATTAAGTAAGGCCAGAGAGTAACAGAACAATTTTTAAGCAACACAGCTTAAATATCACTTCAACTGTTCTGAATATTGCTGGGTGCTAGGTTGGACTGGATGATCTTGGAGGTCTCTTCTAACCTGGTTGATTCTATGATTCCTAAACTACCTTATGTAGATAACATGAAGTCATTTTGCTATGTACCCTGGTATAGAATGACAGCTAAAGAAAAATGCCTGGACAGCAAAACACCAAAGCAAACAGACTTCTGTACAAATCGACTTGAGTCAGTGTCTATTAGCAACATGGACAATGGCATTGAGGAGGTTTGCTGTTCACACCAAACTGTGTGGTGGACTCCCCTGGGGAAAGGGATGCCTTCAAGAAGGGTTTTTCTCAGGCTTGAGAAGTGGGCTGGTGCCAGCTGCATGAGGTTCAACAAGTCAAAGTGCAGCTGCCAGCAGAAATACAGGCTGAGTGCAGAGTGGTTTGGGAGTAGTCCTGAAGAAAAAGCCTCGTGGGCTCAATTGCTGAGAAGCTCAACATGCAGCCTAGAAGGCCAGGAGTATCCTGGGCTGCATCAAGAGGAGTGTGGCTAACAGGTATAGAGAGATGATTTTTCCTATTTACTCTTGTGAGACCCCACCTTAATACTGCATGGAGTTCTGATGTCCCCATCATAATAAAGACATAGAACTGTTGGAGCAAGTCCAGAGCGGGGCCACAGGGATGATCCAAGGGCTGGAACACCTCTGCAACAAGGACAGGCTGGCAGACCTGGGGTTGTTTAGCCCGGAAAAGAGAAGACTCAGGTAGGACCATATAGCTTTCTTCCAATACCTGAAGAGAACCTAGGAAAGCTACAAAGGGATTTTTCTCAAGGGTGTCTAGCAATAGGACAAGGCAGAATGGTTTGAAGCTGAGGGAGATGAGGTTTAGACTGGATTTTAGGAAGAAGTTCATCAGTATGAGGGTGGTGAGACTCTGGAACAGTTTATGGTCTGTTCCGTAGTTTGTTGTCATTTTTTTTCTGTTCTCTGCATTTCTACTATTGTCTAGAAAATTAGTGTGGAGTAAGGTGTTCAAGGCCAGGAGGGACAAGGCCTTAAGCAACCTGGTCTAGTGGAGGGTGTCCCTGCCCGTAGTAGGGTGTTTGGACATAGATGATATTGAAGGTACCTTCCAACCCAAACTATTGTGTGATTTTTATCAATCTGTGAAATGCTTAACACATATCTAATGAGATTTGTATCAACTGTTCTTTCAAACACGTGCCACCAGGATTTCTTCACTTTGAGCAAGTCTTGTGTGTTGCTACTGAACTGACAATTCAAGGCTGTCTTGACAAATCCACACATACTTAAAAAAGGAAAATGTACTTTGTTGAAAACTAAGATAAATTGCAGTTTTACGAATCTTAATGTCTCTGTCACCTTACTGGTACTGCTTAAATACAACTTAATTACACAACCCATGGAGTAGAGGTTTGTGGAATACAATCTTTTGGCAATGTTCTGGACTCTTATTTTGTCTTAAAAGGGAGAGATTTGAATGTTCTGGACATTCCTGTTGTGAAAATGTCACTATCGTGTAAATGAATTTCTGATGGGTCTCATTTCTTCAGCCAGTTGGACTAACGGAAAGACAATGAATTTCCATCGCAATTTTAACAGATGTAGATGACAAATAACTTCAAATAGTGTTATACTTTCTTGTTGTTGTCATTCTTTTCTACTCTAAACCCCTGTTTGAAGCTGAAGTGCATAAGAATAGAAGATAAAAATACAGGATTAATCTTGCATGTTGGAGAGCTAATATTTTTGTGGTAATTTTAATTTGTGGGTATTGGTCTTTTCTCCATAGTAACCAGTGGTAGGACAACAGAAAATGGTCTCAAGTTGCACCAGAGGAGATTTAGGTGGGACATTAGAAGAAACTTCCTGACTGAAAGGATGCTGAAAGATTGGAACAGGCTCATCAGGGAGATGGTTGATGTTAGATGCTCTGTAATTTGCCACAGAATCATCAAAAGGTTTGGGCTGGAAGGGACCTTTTAAAGATCTAATTTCCTGCTGTGGGCAGGGATGCCTTCCACTAGACCAGGTTGCTCAAGGTCCCATCCAGCCTGGTCTTGAACACCTCCAGCTGCATCTCCCCCCTTCCAGCTTAAAGCTGTTGCCCCTTGTCCTATCACTGCAAACCCTTATGAAATGGAAATATCTCCTGCTATAGATGTTGGGTTCACAGCCAGCAGAGTATGTGTTGTCTCTTGGCCATCACAGAGAGTTGATAACATTGACAGTGGGGATTTGGTCCTATTTGGTATTTTCTAAAAGCTTTGCAGTGCTTTACAGTGTATGGTAATAACTGTTTATTCATTTGTGTAGATAATCCCCAGGTTTTGGCAAGTTATGACTTACAGACAACTACACTGACAACTAAAATTGATGGCAGTGGTGGCAAGGCTGAGCACCCAGAGTATATTGCTTTTGCATTGGTTCCTGTTTTCTTCATCATGGGTCTCTTGGGGATCCTCATCTGTCATGTCCTTAAGAAAAAAGGATATCGTTGTACAACAGAGGCTGAAGAAGTAGAAGAAGAAAAACTTGATGAAAAAATAGGTAATTGGTCTAATTCCTAACTTTTTCCTTCTATTATTACTGGAGTAATGTGTTGGGAGACTTCTGTCATTTTGCTGTCTATATTAGACAGCAAAAGAATAGCAAGGAAAATATTTTAATTATCATTATATGTCTCTTGGGTTTTGGTCTTTGCCAGTCAAAACTACAACTCTTTGTCCTCCAGCACTGATTCAGAGCTTACAGAGGGATCAAAGTATCCAGAATATGTTTGCAGCTTGACACTGCAGAGTTGCCAGACTGTTTTTCTGCATTCCACTTGTTGTTAGCAACAAAGTGTCATTATATTTAATGATATTTGAGGAGTGACAAAAAGCTGCCATTTAAAGCCTAAAATATCTTAGTTTTATGTTTAGTGATCTTCATTTGTTCCTGTTGTGCTGTTGCTCTCATCTCCTCTCTTACTATAAATCTGTGCCTGTGGACTGCCTGTATTCTGTTTGATGTTGTGTGTGCTACTTGGATATTTGTTCTTAGATACCTCTGTTTTTGTTCCAGTGTTTTTTGATTTGTGCTTTTGTTGTTTGTGGTTTCTCATTCCCACCTTCTTACTTGAAACAAGGCTCTAAACAAACAATCAAACAAGAGCAGAGTGTTACTCCTTAGGAAGGACTGGAATAATCCAGGATAGCAAATTCAGGGGCCAAATTACTTGTAAATGCTTTGAGCCCCTTCCTTGCTCCCAATTAATTGGTGTCAGGAGGATGATAGTAAGTGCAAATTGCAGTGGCTCTGTGGATAGGGTAGAGCCATATGGTGCGTTAAGGGTGTGTTAGGATCTTCTTAAGCAGCTACTGCCTGGGGCAGGCACACAGCGAGTGGGACTGGCTGATTTGTTAGTTCATCTGAGGGTTGATGGCAAGGAGAGTGGCCATGAAAAGGGGACAGCTTTTCAGTCTTCATTTGGAGAAGCAGCTGTGTCTAAACTGCATTGTGGTGTTGTAGGTATGAGTGTGGAGATGAAGGATTGGTGAACTGATGAAGCAGCACCTAAGTTACTGTTTGGAGAAAAAATTTGGGGCTTCACCTGTCAAACTTGCCTCAATCTCTGATTTTCTGTGTTACCAATCTCTGATTTTTATGTATTTAATTGCTGTTTGGATCCGATCTTGGAGGTCTTTTCCAGCTGAAACAATTCCATGATTCTAATTAGTTATTAATTTTTCAAGGTAGTCACAACAGTTACTTGGGAGCTGCAAAGCTTGACCTCATAACAGTTCTGATTTATTTTCCCAGCCTTTCTCTGCCATCTGAGGTTATTCTGGGGAAACTCTGAGTTGTAATGGATGCAATTGATTGCAAAAGTATTGTCGTGAGATTTCTTTCTTAAATCTCTCCTCTAGTCATAGGAGGTTCTTAATTTAAGAAAAAATAAATTTGATGTGCTTTTAGTTGTGGTGAAAAGCTTAAATTGAGTCCTTCTTACAGCAGAAGATAACTCTTATTTTTAAAATAGTGACTTGAGAAAATGTAATGATTTTTGTTGGTTTGTTTTTTTTTTTTCTTCCCCTCCCTACCTAGGAGCTAGAGAAAAAAACTTGGATGTATGTTTGTGAAAATGCTGTGTTTATTCAAGTCTTAGATGACTGTATTAGAGCTGATGTGTAGATTCCATAAACAAGTGTTAATATTTTTTTCCTGCATAAGGACTGAACAAATCTCTTCTAAGCTTTCTCTCCAGTGACAGTAAACTTAGCCTTCTCTAATGTCATTTCTTCTCTTGTCTGTTTTGTTCTGTCTTGGTGGGATGTGGGGGTTTGTTTCGATGTTGGTTTCAAAATAAATTGCTTCTTGATTTGGAAAGGCAAGACATTGACAAAGTATTTATTTCCTTGCACAGAAATGAATGACACTATACATGAGAATAGCGACACTGTGGGACAAATTGTTAACTACATTATGAAAAATGAAGGTATAGTATTTTACTGTTGAAGTTGTGAGCTGTTCTGGTGATGTTCTAGAACATCATACTTCAGAACATCTAAAAAAACTGCATTATTGTTCATGTGTTTTGATTTAGTAACTATTTTGTACGTGCTTAACTCTTTGAGGTTTGCCTTCAAACAGTAAAGGTGGTTTTTTTGTTTACCTGAAAATTAGTTTGTGTGGCAAATTGAGTTTGTGCACTTCATGTTATTTTAACTTCCTGGCTGCTTGATTTTTATTTAGTTTATCTTTATTGTGTTACTGTGAAGTAAGGGCTCAGAGTTCTTTTCTTAATGGCAGTGTTTTAAGTGTGTGAAGTTTTTATGTTTTGACCAAATTAAACTTTCGGTCTCAAAACTATTCTCAAAGCTGATGAAAGGCACTTGACTGGGACAATAGGGTAGACTGGTGCTGACACTGCATATTGGACGTGGTGTCTTTATGAGCTGTGTTCAAAGTAAAGGGTATAGAAGATCTGACTGACTAAAACAAAATCACACTGAAGCAGCCCATAGAATTCTTAGTTGAAAACATACTTACCCAGTAGATGAAACATTTAGGAGACAATGTTTTTAATATAGTACAAGAACCTTTTAACTTCTAATTTTACATTTGTATAAATCATTGTGTTTCTAAGCATTGGACTTGCTTTGAGTTCCTTCTGAATGAAGGCTTGTCCTCTGGAAAAGTTGTATTTTGGAGCTGGGTTTGTTTTTTTTCCCCTCAGTGAGTGTCAGGGCTTTGAGCTTGTGTATTTTTGCTGGATGCTGGGATTAGGTACCTCATATGCTGCTTAGAAAATGTGGTAGTTCTTGGCTGATAATTTGCTTTTTGTAAGCCTTGCTTGGCCTGGTGGGTTTTATCAAGTTGTTTTCTATGTGAGGTTATGATACTTCTGTGGCCAAAGGGATGTTTTCACATTTTTAGAGATCATCTTGTGAGGATGGCTACCTGCTATGGCTTGTGTTGTGGCAGAGCTTTCAGTGCAGCGTGAACTGTTGTTCTAGTAGCTCATGTTAATATCTCATAGAACCACACTAACGTTTGTTGGGCATAATTCTCTGTCATATCTTCTTGGAGGTGTACATGATGCAGCCTTCTTTCTTTTCATATGAAAGTTCTTTGAGGAGCTTTAATTTTGCTGTTTGTTTTTCGTTTCCTGAAGTTAGTCTGTATGCTTCTGAAGAACTCTATTTATTCTCATTGCAGCAAATGCTGATGTGTTAAAGGCCATGGTAGCAGATAGCAGTGTCTTTGAACCCGAAAGGTAATTTACTCATCTTTTTAATGCATGCTTCCTGAGGCAACTGAAACTGGATCCTCTCCAAGGGTTTTTATTTCCTGTGTTATCAGCTAAGAGGATAGTAGTTTGATTTCCTTGTGATGCCTCTGTGTCACTAAATTTTAATGTATGCCCTGGGTCAGTAATTGACTGTTCTGGTTATGTGTTCTAGATGTGTAACAGATTTATTGCTGTGTGAGCTAAAGATTTACAGAGGCTGCAAATACTTGTTTACTTGAGGGTGAAGCAACTTAAAAATTGGCTACTCTCTTGAAAGAACAGAAGCAGCACTCATTTCATTTGTGTGGATGCTAAGTAAAATAGCCTTTCCTTTCTGTCTCTCTTGGTTTACTTTTCTCTTTATCATTGTGGTGATAGTGTAGCATTGACTGACCTACCTCTTGTTCTGTTTTTTCTTATTACACACCCATGTAGAGAGAATTATCTAGAGAAGAAAGTAGTTCAGCACTTGAGCTGCAGATGCATCATCTGTGTAAAAGTACTTACAATTGTCCATAAGTAACTTTAAAGTGTACCTTTACTGCTTGAGGTATTCTTCATTTGTAATCCTGTGTCCACACTGAAGGCTGAGAAGATGAAGGTTTACTGTGTCACTAACAAAAGAAGAAGTGAGAATGTGTAGTTGTAGGAAAAACAAATAGTTGAGTGTACAACAGCTGATTTCCTGTTGTAGCAGCGAGAGGCTTGGGGTTTGAGCTTCTTTGGCAAGTTCAGTTTTCTTTCTTCTCAAGCACAGGAATTATTTTTAAATGCTTATGGTGCAGCAAAAAGATTTGTTTGGATTTCAACTCAAACTTTTTGTGTAGGGATATGTGAGGTTACTTTAGGAGTTCTAGACCATTGTGAATTTTTAGAATCATAGAATGGCTTAGGTTGGAAGGGATCTTACTCCTTACAGATGTAACTCCAACCCCCCTGCCATGGGCAGGAATGTCTCTCAACTAAACTCAGCTGCTCAAGGCCTCATCCAACCTAGCCTTGAACAACTCCAGGGAAGAGGCATTCACAGTGTCCTTGGGCAACCTTTTCCAGAGTCTCACCACCCTTCTACTGAAGAACATCTTCCTAAAATCCTATCTAAACCTACTCTCTCTCAGCTTAAAACCAATCTAACTCAGATTAAAACTGTTAAAATACAAGTAAAATGTAAAAGGTAAGGGAAAGGGAAAACTGATTGTGTGCTCTTTAATTAGTTGTGACATGCTTCCAAAGCTTTAGTAACTGAAGTGCAAACCCAGCCTTTCTTCATGAGTTCAGTGCACTGTGAAATGCTTCCTAATGACAGGACTGGTCAAGTCTAAGTTAAATTTGCATTTCTGCCACTAAAGCCATCAGCTCCTGTCTCTGCTTGAGATGTTGAGTGGACTTTGCTTCATTTCCCTCAAGCATTATTTCTTTGAAAACCATTCAATATCTGCTGTTACCAATTTTGTTTTGAAAATAAGCATCCAAGTTAGCCCAGTCTTTGATGGTATGTTTTATTTCTTTAATTTGTTCTTTCTTTTCTCCTTTGGAGTCTTTTCAGTTTGTTACTATTTTACTTGAAATAACATTGCTAAAACTGGATGGAACATTCAGCTGAGACATGATTAATGCTGAGTAATGGAACTGCGAGTTCACAGGCGACACTGTTTTATTTCCACTGTGAAATCTGTCCATTTTAAGTCACAACATCCTAATGATTCATGCTCATCTTGTGATCTTTACCTTTTTTTTTATGAAGAATGATCATCTGGCAAGTTGTCTTTTATTCTGGGTTTGTAAATTTTTCTGCTGAAGTACTAGAATGTGTGTTGTCCTTTGTGCAGCACATCCAGTATTTTTAATAAGTCTTAGGTCTGCTCAAATGGATTCTGAGCAACCTGATCTAGTTGAGGTATGCCCCTGCTTACTGCAGAGAGGGTTGGACTAGATGACCTTTGGGGATCCCTTCTAACTCAGACTGTTCTGTGATTCTATGAATATGCCTTTCATATGCACAACCTCTGTTGATAATCCACATTTCTTATCCTCTACAAGTCACTGTGTGTCACCTGAAGCCCCTGGGTGCTTCAGCTGTTCTTCTATTCCATTACTCAAAGAGCTGTTTCAAACACTGAGCATCGTCTGCACTGAAATAACTACATTTAGGATGTCTTTTGAGTTACATAGTAAGCTGCTGGTACAGAACTTCCTGCTATGTCTTTGTCTTTTGTGGATTTTTTTTTTTTACAGAACTTGTGCTATTCTGCTTCAGTAATTTCATCTTAGATGTGCTGAGCTCTAGCTTGCTTTGTCAAATGTGTTGCAAGACAGTGTCCAAATTAATGCTTGTGTCCAAAAATGTCTGTCTTGTGCTTTATGTCTATGCTGGCTGTGCTTCTGTGTTGGAAGAAAATTAGATCATTTTGATCAGATAGTCTTAATAAATGCTTTTTGGTGTCTGCACTACTTCTTTCTTTCCAGATACTTTAAGCCTCCTGGTTTTCTGAAGCTTAAGCTGAGTGATATGCTGATTACTTTGCTCTTCATGGTAGATGTTTTAGTTTTGCCTCTTTGCAGTGTGGTGGGACTGTGCTTTTCTGGGAGTTCTTGGGGATGCTGTAACAATTCAGAAATTGTAGCTCTCAATGTGAATTTAATCAGCTAATTAGGCATCTTCATCAGTGTAATTTCATGTAACCTGTTCTGGTTTAGCCTGATTGTTTGGCTTTTGTTGACTTTTTGTTTGTTCTGTTTCATTTTTTTGTTTCCATACCTTTTTTTGCTAGTTGCCATAACCACATGGCAGCAGCTGAATTAACTTCTGGTGATTTTTAACTTCAAAAATAGGATATCAGAGGGAAACTTAAACCAGACATCCTCACAAATAAATGGTCCCTGAAGCAACTAGCCATGACTGAAGGTTATATTTTATCCTTTTTTGTCCTTTATAAGAAACAAAATTTCATAGTAAACATTTGATATTTTTAATACTTTTTATTCCTACAGCCCTTTATCTCCTACCTCTCCTGGGAGTCCAACGAGTCCAGGGTCTCCTTTGTCACCTGGTGCTGTTCCTTTCAAACACAGCTGCAAAGGCCACCACTTCCATACTGTTGGAGGAGTAGTAGAAAAGGATGTTTGTACTCGTTGTAGCCACAAACGGTGGCACCTTATCAAGCCAGCTCACAAATCTAAAGAGCTCACAAACCTGAAGAGGAGAAGTCGTCTTGGAGAAGTGACAGTCCTTTCTGTGGGAAGGTGAGACCTGGGTCATTTTATTGTGTGCTTTTCTTAGGGACAGGATAGAGCCCCATGCTGGATAAGATAATCATTGATTCTACTGTGTTTGTAGCATCAGTGATGGAGTTTTGCAACTCTGTAACTATAAAGCCAAAGTTATTTTGGGGAGAAGTACATGTGGGTGTTTCAGAACTGTGTCAATAGATGGGGATTTACTCTGGCTGTAAATCTAAAGCTCTTGCTCTATTGATATGGGTTAAAAAGAAGCAAGGATTGCACTCTTAAGAAATTCCTCCATTCCAAATAGCAGTATGGAATCTGTGGTTTCTGTTTTCCAGCACAATTCCCTGAGATACTGTGATTCAGCAGCAGTGAGCACTAGGGAATACATGTAGGGAATAGGAGGGAAGGAAGACTGCTCTGAAGTGAAGCTGGGTCAATGTGGGTGTCTGCTCTGAGGTCTTGGTACCTGAAAATGTGTTCTTGTCTGTGCTAAAAAACCTACATATACTTCTTCCAGAAATAACTTGGGTACTGAGACTGATCTAATGAACCTCTGGGCAGATACAGCTGCATCTTTCTTCTGCTTGCTTCAGATTTAGAGTCACTAAAGTGGAGCACAAATCGAATTCCAAAGAACGGAAGAGCTTGATGTCTGTCACTGGTGTGGAGAGTGTCAATGGAGACATGCCTGCCACACCTGTCAAACAAGATGGGAGTGAAGCACCTACTGGATCTGAGAAACAGGAGATGCCAGAGAGGAGAAGCTCAGAGTAAACTGCAGGTACCAAACCTTGGGAGCTCCTATTTCAAGTGATGTGTTATGAAATGAGTGAAGGTCATCAGAAAAAAGAAATGAAGTTGAAGTTGTATCAGTTCTGTTTGCAAACTCATCTTTGAGTTTCAAAAGCCTGCAAAAAATCTATTAACTGACTCAGTTAATGAAAAATTGGTAAGGGCTACATTATCCACCAAATGAATGTCTAATTCTTTATTCAGCTGTTGTAATTGAGGCAGAAGTTGCAATAAAACCTGCTTTGTGTGTGGGTGGCATCAGCGATACAAAAGCTGCTTTGTGGCGGTGGTATCAGTGCTACAAAACAAGCATCTGCAGGGTGCCTCCATTAGTTGGATTGGAGTGAGATCCTCCCTATGCTCCCTGCTTTGCCTGCAGCTCCTGAGAAGGCTGGAGGAGCTTGAAGATGAGTCTTACCCTGGCAAGGGTGTGGTAAAGCATGAGAAGCACCTATGGTAGTGCCCTGCTCTGTCTGGTGGTGCTTGCATCCCACTCCCCAGTTTTGTTAACCTTTTATTGGCAGAGGTGCTGACACAGTCAGGGTCTCCAGTGGAGACCCTGTGTTAAAGGGAGGGCTGTGCTGTACTGGAGCCCCTTCAGGCTTCAGATGAACAAGTGAGCCATGCCCTTGAAATGGCAGCAGGGTGAGTCCCACCACCATAGATGACATTCAAGGTCAGGCTTGCTGGGGGTTCTGAGCAACGTGATTCAGTCAGAGATGTCTCTGCTTACTGCAGGTGGGTTGGACTAGATGACTTTTAAAGATGCAATCCGATGTGTTTTATAATTGTATGTTAATTTTTGGTAATAAATGCTGAGTCAGATTTAGTGGCATTCTGCTTCTTACCCCAAAGAAACAAACACTGCTGACAGCTGCATCACTGGAATAACTACAGTGCTTCTTCCCAAGCATGCTGTCCTGTACTGTGTGCCTGGTAAGATGACTGCTTCCTAGGAAAGTCTCTGATGAAGCAGTGGAGCTTTGGATCATGTGAATGGAAACACATGGGCATGGTCTTATCGCAGAGATCTCTGTCGGTTACTGAGCCAGGACGTTGGGGTTTTATTGTGAGTCATTCAGCTTCAGTAGGTTACTTGAGGTACCTCATTAAGCATGCCAAAATGTCTGGAACAGTTTTGGAATGCACCCCTGACTCCTTTTCTTTCAACAACTAAAGTTGCAGCCAGCTGGGGGTCGGTCTCTTCTCCCAGGCAACCTGCAGTAGAACAAGGGGACAGTCTCAAGTTGTGCAAGGGGAGGTATAGGTTGGATGGTAGGAAGTTCTTGCCAGAGAGAGTGATTTGCCATTGGAATGGGCTGCCCAGGGAGGTGGTGGAGTTGCTGTGCCTGGAGGTGTTCAAGAAGAGCTTGGGTGAGGCACTTATTGCCATGGTCTAGTTGATTGGATAGGGCTGGGTGCTAGGTTGGACTGGATGATCTTGGAGGTCTCTTCCAACCTGGGTGATTCTATGCACAAGTGATAAAGTGATGGAGTGGGTCCAGAGGAGAACCATGAAAATGATCAGAGGGTTGGAGCACCTCTGCTACAAGGACAGGCTGAGGGAGCTGGGGTTCTTCAGCCTGGATAAGAGTAGGCTCTGCGAATATGTCATAGCAGCCTGCCAGTACCTGAAAGGGCTCTGCAAGAAGGATGGATAGAGACTGTTTACAAAGGCCTGCACTGACACTACAAGGGGCAATAGCTTCAAACTACAGAAGAGTAGGTTTAGGTTTAGATTGGATGTTAGGAACTGGCTTTTTATCATGAGGGTGGTGGAACACTGGAACAGGTTGCCCAGGGAGATGGTTGGAGCCTCATCCTTGGAGATAGTGAAGGTGGTGCTCAACAGAGCTCTGGGTAACCTGAACTAGTCGTGGATACCCCTGCTTATTGCAGAGGGGATTGTACTAGATGACTTTTAGAGTTCCCTTCTATGATTCTGTAAGTGGAAACTGGGTATATTTTAAAATGACCCAAATGCCTTGAGCATCTTCAGGTTAAGTTCTAACGGGCCAAAGTGCAAGATATGGCCTCTTTATAGCCATTGTTTATTCATTAAGAAAACATTATGTCATTGTATCCATTTAGAAAGGAAGACACAGTAAAGAGCTGGTATGCAGTGGGACAGTTCCAGCCTTTTCTGGCAGCACAGGTATGGTGGTTGAACTAAGCAGGGTGTGTTTGCCTCATCATCAAATTATACTCAATGCTTTGGAGCCATTGCCATAGAGGAGGAGAGAGATCTGGTGTACCTCCAAATGTTTACAAAGCTGAAGAGGGTCATGAAGTCTGTTGGTGTCTTTGCTCAGTAAGTTAAAAGGTAAATAGTAGATTTTCTTCCAGTTGCTCTAGTGAGGACCCCACCTGGAGTCCTGCATCGAGCTCTGGAGCCCCCAGCACAAGAAGGACATAGAACTGTGGGAGTGCATCCAGAGGAGGACACAAAGATGATCAGAGGGCTGGAGCACCTCTACTGTGAGAGAGTTGGGGTTGTTTAGAGAAGAGAAGGCTTGGGGGAGACCTTCTAGCAGCCCTCCAGTATTTGAGGGGAGTCCAGGAGAGCTGGAGAGGGACTTTTGGTAAAAGTATGGAGTGACAGGATGAGGGGTGAAGGATTCAAACTGGAAGAAGCTGGATTTAGATGAGACATGAGGAAGAACTTCTTCCTTATGAAGGTGGTGAGGCACTGGAACAGGTTGCGTGGAGAAGCTGTGGAGACTTCACTGACTATGTTGACATTTTCGTGCCCAGCCAATTACCTTCTTGTTCTTGTGACAGTTTTTTTCTTTTCAAAATGTGAAGGTAGCCTGATCTGGCTATCCTTAACATAGTTTTTGACTTAAACTTAGACTAGTTCTCTTTAAACATTAGAAATAGAAAGAAAAGGGCATCTATGAAACCAAAATTCTTCTGCACTTTGATTTAAATAAAGAGCAAAAAAAAAAGGGAAAAAATCTTTTGGAATCACTCTAAAACCATTTTGTAGTCCAATTTTCCTTCTGATTTGTTCTTCCTCTTCTAAATAAAGCAATTCCTTGTAACTACCTCAAACTTGGTATCTAAATTTAAACCATTCCTACTTTAATCTGAAAATAAGCTGTTCTCCAGAGAGATGATAGTTTTGCTATAAAAACAATTGAAATGTCCATCTAGGGCAGCTTTTTTCTTGTAGCACTTCCTTAAGGGTTAAAACAAATGTTCTAATAGCAGAGAAATGGCTCAGCAGAACCGCTTGCAAAGGTCTCTGCAGTCCAAGAGAACTGTTTTGTAAATCATCTGGGAAACCAGCCAGACCTGTTTGATGTGCACTACAAAAAATAAACAGATCTTGCTTGAGAGACTGTTCTACTGCTCCCTAGCATGCCTCCAGAGCAGAGCTTGCTCACTGCCTTGAGAAGCTGTTGACCTCTAAGCAGGTGGTAGTTAGACCTTTGCTTCAGGTTACTTATTGCAGACTTCTGATTAATTCTGATGTCTTCATTTACTGGAACTGAAGAGAGTAGCAGCCTTTAAGACTTCTGTGCCTCCAGCCCATAAATTTATGATCAAAAGCATATAGATCTGGAGAATTTGGCTCAGTCTTGAGGTGCAGAGGAAGGAGGCAGACACAAATGTGTGTTTAACTGCTGCCAGGAGGGGTTTGGTGTAGAATTTGGCAGTAGTAGATTTGTGCTTTGTGACCTGGCTTTTCACTGCTGTTGCTGAGAGTTCTGCACGAGGTAGAGTTCCTGAGCTGGGCAGTATCTGAATGATGTCATATTGCTGTTTGCTTGTGTTCAGTGTCGCTCTCAAGTTCAGAGCCTTATGTCCCTGGAGACATTCAAGATCAAACTTGATGTGGCCCTGGGCAGCCTGGTCTAGGTGGAGGTGTCCCTGCTGACTGCAGGGGGGTTGGACAAGATGATCTTTGAGGGTGCCTTCCAACCCAGTGCAACCTGTGAGTCTGTGATTCTGTAAACTGACATGCTCTTAGTATTTCCTGGGGGGACCTCTACAGTGGCTCAGCTTATCCTAATGTCTTGCTGGCTGCATCATTTGAAATTGTAGTGGTCTTCTCCACATCTCCAAGGTCCCCATTCTCAGCAGACTGCATTTGATCAGTTCAACTGATTTAAAATATGCCCAGTGGCACATAAAGTAGCAGATCCACAGCTGATAGTTGAAGTCAAAATGTTGATCTGAGTGCTTGCACATCCATTGTAAGCGCAAGGTGCTGGTGCACCAAAGCTGCAGCACATTTTCCATTCTTAGTGTCCCTTTGGAAGCTGTGTGTGCTTGGTCTGTTAGTCTGTGTGGTTGGCCATCCCTTCCATCAGTACCAGCTGCATTTTTAGTCCCTCTCCTTTAGGATTTCACTTGCTAACCCTGCAGTGCATGGCAACTACTTCATGTGACTGTGACTTTCTGTTTTGTTTTTGTTTTCTCATTTTGGAGCACCTGCTAAATTCTAATTGGTGTGATCATCCTAAAATTTAATTTTGCTATTTAGGCTTGCTTTTAGAATTGTTTTCTTCTCTTGCAGGTGGAATTTGTAGAAGAAACTTGCCTGCTGCACTTTGGAGACGACTGAAAACTCCCAAGGGATGCATATTATTTAAGGAAATGTATTTATGGC
This sequence comes from Tricholaema leucomelas, assembly GCA_013400475.1. Classification (NCBI taxonomy): domain Eukaryota; kingdom Metazoa; phylum Chordata; class Aves; order Piciformes; family Lybiidae; genus Tricholaema lacrymosa; species Tricholaema leucomelas. The sequence continues at coordinate 751,191 of WAAF01006005.1, forward strand.
ACTGTAGCATTTTACAAATTCTCTGGTGACCTTCATGCAAGGTTAAACACTGTAATGGTTTCTCACCAGTAAAATCAGTAAGATTTAGACAACTTAAATACTGTTGAGCTGTGTGGACCTCATGCCAAATGCCAGGCTTCATCTTGGAAAATAAAACTAAACATTGTTTTTTGGAGAGGAAAGGTAAAAGCCTTATTGAATAATCTGAAGTTTTTGTACTTAGACAAACATTTGTAATGAGCTCAATATTACAAGTAATGTGATTACCCTGTGGATAAATTGTGTTTACCCCTCAGGTCCATCTGGATTTTTCTCCTCCCTTCTTCCCCTCCAGAGCTGACAAGTGTTGGCTGAAGATAAAAAGCCAGCCTTCGGAAGATGAAAATACTCTTCTAATCTAACTGCTGGTAGCCAAGCAAAACATACAAGGATGTAATTGCTGCATGTGTGCCTTTAATACATAAACCCTCGACTTTGTGAAGGCTACCTCACAGTACAGAGTGGTTCAGCTGTTTGCAGATGTTAAATGACATTGTCTTCCCCACTTTACCTCCCTTTTACTGCTTCATATATGCCAAGGATTATCTTTCTCAGTGACAGCTGGGTGAGCTCTTGGAAACTCATTTTCCTCAAGGCCACTTTTTCTCCTCTTCTCTTATGACTAGTCATTTGTATTTGAAGAGTGCCTGATAGCTTTGCCTCTCTCTTTTGCCCACAGGTCCCTTCTTAAGCTATGTTTCAACCATTAGATAAGGATGTGGACTATTTGGATTATACACCAAAGTAGCTCAGAGTGGCTCTGTTGAACTGAGGGTGACTGTTTTTCATTGGCACTGCAATCTTAAACCAGTGTCACTCCCTTCATATTTTAAGTGTGACTTACTGCTAAAAATAGCAGCGGTGGCTTTGTGATGTTAATTCTTTGTGTCTGTTTATCGTGCTCTCTGCTTTATCCTGTTGGTTTTGGGAGGGGAATCTTTGCAACGCTTCAGTAATCTTTGCTGTGTAACAGAAACTGAAAAATAACATTTGTTCTGAGTGCCTAAGAATATAAGCTGTAAATGAATGCTTTTTACTAGAGATTGCACTGTATTCCAAGAACTACTAAGTAACTTAGCCTACTTTATGAACTCACTGAAAAATCTGTTGGCTTGGAAATCTTGAATTATTACTTTTAGTCCAAGTGCTCTAAACCACTTTTCTCCCTACAGGTCTGAGAAATCAGCTTTCAGTTTCTACAGTGTTAACAATCAATGTGCACAAAAATACAAATTAATCTTCTTGGTTACATCTTGGACACTTCCACATCTCGTCAGGAATGTGCTGCTGATGGTATTCCTTTTGCTTGTATCCATAAAACACCGACTGTCTCATTAGTCAGAAGTATTTATTGATCTAATTACAAAAAGAAGGGGCAATGCATTGATAAATTTACCCCCCCCCCAAAAGAAGGGTCAATGCATTGATAAATTCACCCCCCAAAAGAAGGGTCAATGCATTGATAAATTCACCCCCCAAAAGAAGGGGCAATGCATTGATAAATTCACACCCCCCCCCTAAAAGAAGGGGCAATACATTGATAAATTTACCCCCCCCAAAAAGNAAAAAGAAGGGGCAATGTATTGGTATTTGTACCAAAAAAACCCTGAAAGCCCCACAAACCAACACACCCAGTCAAGAATAACAACCCACCACCCACCAAAGGTCTGAAAAAGAATCTGCTTTATTGTTCCTTTATGAAATGGATGTTTTAAAGGTAAGACTCCAGAACCCAAAATAAGGGTTTGGCCAGGACTGAAACTTGAGTATTTAGCATTTCTGCTTCCATTAACCTAAACCTGGCTTATGAAAGCTGTTCAATACACAAGTATAGAATGAATACCAAGCTCACCTTACAGGCATACTTCATCATTTCTCTAAAGAGTTAATGTTTGGAGGAGAATTTTAGCTGGTATCTGTTACAGTAGTTAAGTTTCAGTTTCTAAGCGATTGAGAGCTACAAAGATAAAATGTTACTGGGAAAAAAAAGGGAGTATTTGGCAGAAACAAAGCAGCTCCAGATCATTTTCAGAAAGGAGATATGCAACTACAGACTGTCACAAAAGCTTTAAGAAAAACCCAACAAACCAAACAGGAGGAGGATGTATTTTTATAATGCTGTCTTTCTAAATGTGATGGGTTAGTACTGCAAGTAAACTTGCTAGAAAGGATGGAAGAAAGTTTAAAGAGAAGTGTCTATTTTTTTACTTAAATGAAAAGTAGCTTCTATTTTGATTCCATTGGAACTATGTAGAGGAAAAGAAATGCAAATGTTGGCTGTGTAAAACACTGTTTACCTGTATAAAATACTTGCTTAAGGTTTTATAAGACCTGATATGTCCAAGAATTTAATTTGGACATTGCTACTTCAATAAGGGTTTAGAAACTGTGCCTGTTTCATTGCATTTAACACTACACTCTGCTGTTTTGCAGGGCTATGGATGTTGCCTTAGCTTTCCTTAAATTTGCATACCAGATGTATTTTTAACAAAATAGTTTATACACAACTTTTTGTACTACCAAGCAGTAAATAAAAAAGCTATTGATTGTTAAACTTGCTTGTGACTTCTTTAAGCCTGCATCCATTGTGTGCAGCTGAGCCTTGTCAGAGTCTCAGTGTATAATGCAGTCTCTTTGCAGCGTAAGAGGGGAAATGCCTCTAAGAGAGAAGATTTAGACTGGGTGTTAGCAAGAAATTATTTACCATGGGTTGGCTATTGAGTAAAATACTTCACAAAAACAGGCTGATTGGAAATGCTGTGTCCAGCAGGAGTAGGGAGGTGATTGTCTTCTTGTACTCAGCTTTTGTGAGGCCACACCTTGAGCATTGTGTTCGGTTTGGGGCACATCAGTGCAAGAGAGATGTCAAGATGCTGGAGCCAGTGCAGAGGAGGACAGTAAAGAAGAGAGGTTGGTGCTGGTCTCTTCTCACAGATAATTAGTGATAGAACAAGAGGGAATGGCCTCAAACTGCAACTGGGTAGGTTTAAATTGGACATTAGGAAAAAAAAAATCATGGAAGGAGTGCTCAGGCATTGGAATGGGCTGCCCAGGAAGGTGGTAGAGTCACTAACCCTGGATGTGTTTAAAAGTTGTTTGGGGGTATGCTGTAGGAGTGAACCATGTAGAGTATGGCTATTGGTTGGACTTGATGATCCCAAGGGTCTTGTCCAACCTGAGTGTTTCTGTAATTACAATGTGGGAAGAATAGGGAGGTGGTAAAGCCACCATACCTGGAGTGGTGTTCAAAAGAATGTTTGGACATGGCTCTTTGGGACATGATTTAATGGCCATGGTGGTGTTGGGTTGACTGTTGGACTTGATGATATTAGAGGTCTTTCCTCACTAAAATGGTTCTGTGACAGTAAGTTTGTTTTGGATACAAGAAGCACTGTGTGCGAGGGAGACTTAAGAGAGAGCTTTGAAATGGCCACAGTGAGCTGGATTTGCTGTGATTAAGGATACTTCTCTGTGAGATACTTCTGTTTATTTGTCAACTGTTTTGAGGTTCTGTCTTTGTGAGAAATAAATGGGCGATGTAGGACAATTATTTTCCAATGCGTAGTTGTAGGATGGCAGAGACCCCACTTAGAGTTCCTCTGTCCAGCTCTGGAGCCCCCAACACAGGTAGGATATGGAACATTTAGGGTTCAGAACAGGACCACAAAAATGCTTAGAGAGCTGGAGCACCTCTGCTGTGAAGAGAGGGTGAGAGAGTTGGGCTTGTGCAGCCTGGAGAAGAGAAGGCTCCAGGGAGATCTCTCCAGGGAGACTAGCCTTCCAGTATTTGAAGGAAGCTACAGGAGAGCTGGAGAGAGAGTTTTGACAAAGACACAAAGTGGCAGAATAAGGGGTAATGGCCTCTAACTGGAAGAGACTTGACTATGACAAAGAAATTCTTTCCCATGAGAGTAATGAGGCACTGGAACAGGCTGACCCAGAGACGCTGTGGAGGCTCCAAGCATGGAAGTACTCAAGACCAGGTTAGATGGGGCCTTGAGCAACATTGTCTTATCTAGTATGAAGTCCCTGCCCGTGGTAGGGAGGTTGAAACTGTATGGCCTTGAAAGGTCCCTTCCAATCCAAACCATTCTAGGATTCTTTATGGAGGTAGCCAGAAGGTCCTATTGCTGTGTGCTATACTTCAGAGAAGTTTTGTTTTCTTTTCTTGAGTGGAGACAATTGCAAACTTCACATTAGTTCCATATTTTATATGAGAAAGAAGAAAATCTGTGTTTTATTCCAAGTTGGTATCTGACTACATTAAAAACCTTTTACCTTTGAATTAAGTGTCCAGACTTGTAGAATAGAATTGGTTTTGGTGGAAAAAAACTAAGGACATCAAGTCCAACCATTCTCTGATTCTCTGGCCCTAAACCATGTCCCTCAGCACCACTTCTTTTTATTGTTTGCCGTGGGGTGTTTTTTAAATAGGCATTATCTTTATTCTCAAAATGTTTTCATAAGGTATGGAACCAAAAGTGACAAATGACAGGAAGCTCTTTACAGTTGTTTCCTCTCAGCCTCTGCCCCTCTGTGATTCTCTCATGCTTGATTTGTTCCATTGTCTTCTTGCAGTCGACAACGGTCTGCAAATGGCATTAAAAGTGAGATTTGCTGTGTATCAGCAGTGCGGTGTGAAGGAGGCTCAAAGCAAGCTGTTGTGGCTGGCTGAGGGGTAATTAATCAGTGTAGTACCTTGTCTGCATACCTTGGTAGGCTGTTTCTGTGTTCCTGGCTGCATCACACACGGTCAGTTTTGCGGTTGATATTTGAATTTTAGGAGTTTCTATGCAGCTGGAGTTGATATTCAGAATTCTATTTTAAACCCTCAGGGCACAGTTTTCAAAGAGAATTGAGACACTGCTGAGGGCGAAGGTTCTAGAAGTTGAACACATTCTGAGTTTCACTTTCTGGGGTTATTTTTTAATTGTTTGGTCTTTTTCCTTTGATGTAACAAAATAACCTGAGAGTGATAGCATACTGGCCCATATAGGAATAGTGTGGCCAGCAGAACCAGGGAAGGGATTGTGCTCCTGGATGCAGTGCTGGTGAGGTCACACCTTGAGTACTGGCTTCAGTTTTGGGGCCCTTACTACAAGAAGGACATTGAGGTGCTGGAGTATGTTTGGAGAAAGACAGTGAAGCTGGTGAAGGGTCTGGGGAACAGGTCTGGTAAGAAGCAGCTGAAGGAATTGGGGTTGTTTAGTCTGGAGAAAAGGCTAAGGGGAGAGAGACCTTCTGGGTCTCTACAGCTCTGTGAAAGGAGGTTGTAATAAGGTGGGTGTTGGTCTTCTCTCCTGAGTAACCAGTGATAGGACAAGAGGAAATGGACCCGAGTTGCACCAAGGGAGATTTGGGTTGGATATTAGAGAAACTTCTTGACTGAAAGGGTTCTCTAAGACTGGAACAGGCTCCCCAGGGAGGTGGTTGAATCTCCATCCCTGGGGATCTTTCAGAGCCACAGAGATGTGGTGCAGAGGGACATGGTTTAACAGTAGCCTCTGTAAGAGTTAGATAGTGGTTGGACTTGATCTTAAAGGTCTTCTTTAGTCAAAACAATTCTGTGATTCTATGCTACTTCTTATTCTCTTATGTTTCCCCTCTGCCCTTTTTTCCATGACTTTGTTGGCTCTCAGTAACAATTTCAGGTAAATGCAAATAAAGCAACTAACAAACTTTGCTACCATAAAATATAAGGCTAGAAGATGGTAATTTTGTGTAGTACAGAGGTTTTATTAGCTCATATGAGAATATAGTGCAATGGAAGAGAATTGCCCTATTAAAGCCTTTAAAATTCTATTACAACTGGATTGACCTGGAAAAGTTCTCAAAAGAATTGTGGAGAATTTTTCCAGGTGGAACTGTTTCTTTTTTCTTGTTTTAATGGATAGTATTTTTTTTTTGCCAGTAGAGATACTTTTTAAAGTAGTGCATTATGCCAAAATTCAGGATCCTGTCTCTTGCTACTGTAGCAAAAAGATGAGGGAGCTACTTGTAGGGGTGCACTTTGTAGAACTGGATTATCGGTTGGACTTGGTGATCCTGAGAGTCTTTTCCAACCTGAATTCTGTGATTCTGTATCTTTAATAAAATCAGATTTCACTTGTGAAGAGCACAGAGCACATTGCAGTGCAGGTTTTGAAACTGCAAGGTTTAAAGCATTTCCCCCCCCCTTATTTCTGAACCTTCATGAACAACCTCAGTTGAAAAGCTTCTCATAGTGCATGTACTTTGGGAGCTCATTGTCGATTTCTTTCTGAACTGTCTCCTTGTTTTTCAGAGGTGCAGAAACCTTGGCAAAAGGTGGTGATTCCTGTACTTGAGTGTCTGTGACTTGCAGAAGGGCAGTGCATAAAAAACCCACCAAGCCACCAAAAAAAGGCTAAAGAACAAGTGGTTTCTGTCTACTTCAGGTCTGTGGATAGATCATAGAATCATTAGGTTGGAAAAGACCTTTAAGATAGAGTTCAACCATAACCCAGCTACCATGACAGCTAAACTATATCCTGAAGCACCACATCTACACACTTGAACACCCCCTGGGATAGTGATTCCACCACCTCCCTGAGCAATCTGTTCCAATGCCTGACCACTCTTGCAGAAAGACATTTTTTCCTGGTATCCTCCCCTGACACAATGATGTTGCATCTGTACACGTTCTGTAGAGATTAACTCAGGCTCCATATTCATGAAGCTTGCAGCTTGGAGCTGAGGGACTCTTGAGCTTCCTGGAGAGATGGTACTGCCTAGCAGAGCCAAACTGAAGGACAGAGAAGTGGGGACATGGGTAGGCAAAGACAGAAAAGGGTGTAAGAGGTTTGCTATTTGCTTCTTCTTTGGTGTTTGATTCTTTTCTATAAATGTATTGAGTTCAGTCTCACAAGCTTCATCTGGAGAAGAGGAAGCTGAGAAGAGACCTCATTGTTCTCTACAACTTGTTGAAAGGAGGCTGGAATGAAGTAGGCGTTGGTTTATTCTCTCTAATATATGGGTGATAGGATGAGAGGAAATGGCCTGAAATTGTGCAAGAATTTTATGTTGGATATTAGGTCTTTCCTGGAAGAATGGTCAGGCATTGCAATGGGCTGCCCAGGGAGCTGGTGGAGTCACCATCCCTGGAGCTGTTCAAGAAAGATGTGCACATGTTACTTTGAGATAGAGCTTAGTGGGCACAATGGTGTTAGGACAGCAGTTGAATCTTACATGTCTATTCCAACCAAAACAACTCTACGGTTCTGCAAGCTTGTACTTGGTGCATACTAATACAAAGTTATGCACTCAGGCTTGCCTTGTCTTGATCTGTGTCAAATCTTGACTGTGTCTTTCCTTGGTGCTGTCTTAACCGAAGCATCCCTTCTTAAATTGGATCTGTGCAGCCCCTAGTGCTGCAGGGGTGCAATGGCAGGAAGTTTAGCCGTGAAGAAGGATGTAGAGGTAAATGTGGTGTTCAGTCACTGTGATCCCTCACTTCTCTACATGTCAGTGCTCTGTTGCTGGGGTTTTATTCCCCTCCATCCCTTGTTATCTATTCTTTGTGTGTTTTCAGTTAGTCATCCTAGTCTTGTTTCTTCTGGGCCGTGGGGTTGTTAGGTGTGCAGCAGTGATGGAGAGAAGGCACTGGTGCTAATGTTGATAGTTTTGAAATGGTGGTCATGGGGAATAGAGAACATTTGCATCAGTAAACTTTTCATAGCTGTCAGCAGGCAGCAAAAGAGCCACCTTGCTGTTGCAAAACGAGCAGCAGGAGATCAACAAACGAGCTCAGGTGATACCTGTTGGCACAGGTGGCAGAGGAGCAGGTATGGAGAGGAGGCAGCAAGGGGAGTATGAAGACTTGGCAAGAGGGAAAAAGAAGAATAATGGTGATAGAAAAAGCAGCAGCAGTTTGAGGCAAACTTGTCTCCTAGCTGTCATGGTGTCACTTTGGGCCTCTCACTCTAAGGAAGACTGTGAGTTTCTGGAGCTGGTGCAGAGATGGATGACAAAGCTGGTGAAGGGTCTAGAGAACAGGTATGGTGGGGAATGGCAGAGAAAAGGTGGATAAGGGGAGACCTCACACCTGCAACTTCCTGGAAGGTTGGAGCCAGGTGGCTGTTGGTCTCTTCTGACTAATAGCAAGTGGTAGGATGAGAGGAAATGGCCTGAAGTGGCACCATGGGAGGTTTAGGTTGGATATTGGGAAATATTTCTGTCCTGAAAGAGTGGTCAGGCATAGGAACAGGCTGCCCAGGGAGGTGGTGGAGTCACCATCCCTGGAGGTGTTAAAAATGTGTAGAAGTGGCATTTGGCGACACGGTTTAGTGGCCATGGTGGTATTGGATTGAGAATTGGAGTTGGTGATCTTAGAGGTCTTTCCCAGCCTTAATGATTCTAAGCTGATTCTGAGCTACCATAGTATTTTCAAATTATCCTGCAGAACAATATTTAACTACCAGCCTTCATCATTTTGGTTTCTCCTTGAAAAGCAGCAATCTTCGGAAAGTGTTAACCTAAAACACGGGTGGAGTTCTCAAGGATTCTGCACACCTGTGTGTATACTCAAACACACACCTGTGTATGCTTAGGCAAGAACCTGAGCTGCTCTGTGTCAGCGGGAAGCGGGTTTTGCATGGAGCAGCTTTGGTGTCAGCAGAGGGAGCTATTGAAGCTTTTATTGGAGCACAAACTTTGGGAGTGTGTCAGTGTGGAAAAAAGACCGTAAAAAACCCAAACCCTAAGTGCCTCATTTTATCCGAGGTGCCTCACTGTTCCTCAGCAATAGCATCTTGCTGCCTGGAGGGTGAGTGGTCGAATGCCCTCTGCCCCAGGAAAGGAAGGGGCGAAGGAAACAGGGAGGGGACTACCTACTACACTTAGTGAGAGGAACAATGTAAACTTCTCCTTCAGCCAAACTTTTAATCAAAGCAAGGAGGAGGAAGAGAGGATCTGTGTGGCGTGCGGCAGAACAATAGGGGTGTGCGTCGGCTGGCAATTAGCACTCCTGCAGCACTCTGGAAAAGCCATTCCCGCTCCGGGTGGAGCGTGTGTGGTATTTTGTAGGGCTTTTGATAATTCGTCTTGCTTTTGATGAATGTTGGCTCTTTATTAAGGGTTTTGTTGTGGGTTTGTTTTTCGTTTGCCCCCCCCCCCCCGCCAAATGCTAGGTAGATGAGTTTCCTATGCAAGTCTGCATAAACGGGAGGTTAATGATTAAAAGTTAACAATAACCAAAATCAGGCTGTGAGGGCAGCAGTGTTCTGGCAGAGTGTGCTGTGTCCTTACTAGATTAAGCCCTGTGTTGTTTTTCTCTACTGAGAACTGAAATTTGTGGTGTTAAAAATCTGTAATCTTTCCTCAGTGCTGGAGATGGGTTCTGAAGAAGCTTGTACCATGGACACAGATGTTGGAATCAGTCCAGCGGAGGATCACAAAGATGATCCAATGGCTGGAACAGCTTTGCTATGAGGATAGGCTGAAGGAATTTGGGTTGTTCAGCCTAGATAAGAGAAGATTCAGGTGGGACCTTATAACTGCCTTCCAATACCAGAAGGGAAGGTTGGAGAGCATCTAGAGACAGGACAAGGGGAATGGTTTGAAGCTTGGTAAATAAAAGGGAGCTCAATGAGCAAACAAATGAAACTGCTGTCTTCATGTGACATAGTTTTATTATGGGGTTGGTTCAGTGTTGGGTTTGGTGAGTGCTTAAGTAATCTGCAACCTGACATCATACAGGGGTGCTGTGTTTCCTGAAAGGCTCTGGGTTTTTCTGTTTTCCTACAGAATAAAATGTTTGTCAGATGGCAATGTACAGCAGTTGAATTATTAAGTACAGCAGAAATCTCTTCAGTCTTGTTTATAATAATTTCAGCCAAGATTCAGAGCAGGAAAAGGTGTAGCCTCCATAGTTCTATTCATAGAATCATGGCATGGATTTGGTTGGAAGAGACCTTAAAGATTATCTAGGTGCAACTCCCTTGCCATGGCAGAGGCACCTCCTCCTAGGCCAGGCTGTTCAAGGACACATCCAACTTGGCTTGGAACACCTCCATACCTGCAGCCCCCACAACTTCTCTCGGCAACCTGATCCAGTGCTTCACCACCCTCATGGGGAAGAATTTCCTTCTAGTGTCTAATGTCAGTTGAGTATTTCCCAGTTTGATACCATTACTCCTCATCCTGATGCTTCATGCCTTTGTCTGAAGTCCCATTCTAGCTCTCCTGTAGACTCCTTCAAATACTGGAAGGATGCTAGAAGGTTTCCTTGGAGCATTCTGTTTTCCTGGCTGATACTTGGAAAATGACTGTTTGGGATCTGTACTTCAACAACTGCAATTAAAGCAAAATTAAGACAGCTGTTGTCTTTCCTGCTTCATTGAGAGACTCCTCTGAACTAAGCTGTGCAAGGGAGTATTGCTTTTCTCTGACTAAAAAGGAAGAGGTAGGAAGTGTGTGATTATGCCTATTTAATAAAGTTCTGTTGTGAAATTGAACATTTTAATATTGTGTTAAACAAAAAAACCAGAAAATTTGAAACTCATGACTGCTTATGTTAAGTCATAAAATCATAAAATCAACCAGGTTGGAAGAGGCCTCCAAGATCATCCAGTCCAACCTAGCACCCAGCCCTATCCAGTCAACTAGACCATGGCACTAAGTGCCTCGTCCAGGCTTTTCTGGATACATATATATACACACACAGAGCTATATATATAAATAATATAAATATTATATAAAATAGATAGAATAGAATAGGATCAACCAGGTTGAAAGAGACCTCCAAGCTCAGCCAGCCCAACCTAGCACTCCGCCCTAGCCAGTCAACCAGACCATGGCACTAAGTGCCTCAGCCAGGTTTTTCATGNATATTTCTATATTCTATATCTTTATATATTCTACATAAAATGTATTTTTATATACAGAAAATAATATAATTAGAAATATTACATGTAATAAATATTTATATATAAATATTTGTGCATGCTATATCTTTATATATTCTATATAAAATAGATTTATATATCTAGAAAATAATATAATTAGAAATATTATATATAATAAATATTGATATATAAATATTTGCATATTTGATATTTGTATATATATATTATATATAAATAATATAATTTTATATATATGAAGTCCCCAAAGTAGCAGGACACCTTTATATAGTAGATAACTCTAAGTGCAGGTGATACCTCGTAGGTTTATCTTATGGATGCTTTCCATATCCTGCAGGTTTTTGAGGTATTCTCCTGCCTGACCCTATGTTTTTTGGTTAAGAGAATCATTGATCAGTTGGTTCTGATGCAGTAAATCCTGGCTTTGTACTGTTCTTTGCCTTTCTTCTGTTTAAGACAATGCAACTTGGGCTGCAAGAATTGTGGTACCTGTGGCCCAGCTGATCTCTTGCAGAGGATTCAAGTTTGGTGCTCCCTGACTGCAGGCAGTTGCCCGTAGAAGGGATGCAGGGCAATGGGTGGAAGTTAAGGCCTAGGAGGTTCCATGTCAACCTGAGGAAGATTTTTTTTCACTGTGAGGGCTGGACCAGATGATCTTTTGAGATCCCTTCCAGCCCCTGATATTCTATGATTCTATGCCTGGTTTGGCATGCCCAGGGCACCAGCTGGCTTGGTCCAAGTGCTCTCCTCTAGTGTCTTTCAAGTCCTGAGAAGCAAGGTGAAAACTTGCTGTGATTTGCACTTGCAGTGCAGTTTGGAGTTCAGGGTAGAAAAATCGATTTGAGGTTTAGAATCAAGACACTGAGAAATCAGGTGAGTTTCCTGGCATGTGTGTTCTGTGTGTTTCTTTAGCCTTCTTTTAGTTATTTCTCGTGGCTGATGGCATGATTGAGCAGGGGGTGGTGGCTCCCTGGGGCTAGGATGTGAGGGGCAGTGGAGGCTCCCCTGGGCACAGCAGGGCCCAGTGCTGGGCCTCACGGCTGAAGCCTGCCCCACAGGCCCAGCCCAGGAGCTGGCAGAAGCTGTTGCGTGGGACAGCCCCAGCCACAGGCATCAGGCGTCTTCGGTGGGCCCAGGCTGAGGCTGGGCTGGGCTGTCAGCCTGCAGGTAGGCCACTGGATGGGGTCCATGACCAAGCTGAGCAGGGCTGTGAGGAGCTGAGGCAGGATCCTGTGAGGAGCTCTTCGGGCCTGAGTGGAAACTTCCTCATTCTCGGCAGCTCCCTGAAAGGAGGTCGGAGCCAGGTGGGTGTTGGTCTCTTGTCCTTAGTAACAAATAATTAGTCGAAACGGCCTGAAATTCTGTGAGGGGAGGTTTAGATTGGATGTTAGGGAAAATTTCTTTGATGCAAAAGTGGTCAGGCATTGGAATAAGCTGCCCAGGGAGGCAGTAGAGTCACCATCCCTGGAAGTGGTCAAGAAATGTGTGAATGTGGCACTTTAGTACATGGTTTAGTGTGCATGGTGGTGTTGGGTTGATGGTTGGACTCGATGATCTTGGAGGTCTTTTTCAACCAAAATGATTCTATAGGGTCCTGGGCCCTGGTCAGGAGGAGTCCTGGAGTGTGGTGGGAGCAGCCAGCCCTGGTGATGCCCTCAAAGTCCTCACAATCTAAAAGCAGACCTATCCTATGGCCTATCATAACCATAAATAGTAATGTGCAATGTGCAAGTAGTCTTTTACTGTCATTCAGTATTCTACAAATACTGAATATAATTCTACAAACTGATACCTGAATATGTACATAGAACTTGTATGCACTTATAAAAAGACTTAGAAGGGTCTATTAAAGTAAGAGAATGGTAGGGAAATCAACAATGCTATACTGTCTACAAATGTGTAAAGCCTTTTTTTATTGTACAGATACAATATGATATCTGTCATTTATAGCTGAATAAAGTTCTTTTGAAGCTGAGACTTTAGGGTTTTTTAATTACTTCTCAGGGTATTGCTGTTTTGAGGTAATGAAATCTTGGTTTGGTTCTTGCAGTATTTGGAGGAAAAGAGGGAATCTGTATATAAACAGAAATAATTTATGTAATTACCTGAAGGGAGGCTGTAGCCAGGTGGGGGTTGGTCTCTTCTCCCGGACAACCAGCAACAGAACAAGGGGACACAGCCTCAAGTGGTGCCGGGGGAGGTACAGGCTGGATGTTAGGAGGAAGTTCTTGACAGAGAGAGTGATTGGCATTGGAATGGGCTGCCCAGGGAGGTGGTGGAGTCACCGTCCCTGGATGTGTTCAAGCAAAGCCTGGATGAGGCACTTAGTGCTATGGTCTAGTTGATTGGCTAGGGCTGGGTGCTAGGTTGGACTGGATGATCTTGGAGGTCTCTTCCAACCTGGTTGATTCTATTATATTCTAAATATCTACACACTACCTGAAGTCCACCTCCTAATATTCTGATCCTTTTCATCTTAATGGTTAGGAGTCAGGATATACTGTTGGCAAAAGCATAGCTGATCCTTTTCATGTGCCTAATGAGGGTTATATCTTAGAGTACTTCTTTTACGTAACTACTATATAATAAGAAAATGTGTAAAGCACAGAAGCCACCAGATGATTTTTTTTTTATAGTATTACAAAATATTTATTGAGTTTATAACATAAACTGAGAAACCACAGAATTTCATTACAGAATGTGGAGCACTTTCAACCATTAGAATCTAGATTTTATGAACTACCTGCCTTTATTTTCCTCCCACAAGAAAGGTTACCATACTAGTCTGAAGATCAGAAGCAGAGTAAACATTCAAGGTATGCAGCTGATATTTTCAGGTCTTAGGCTTAATTCAACTTGGAAGCTTGATCCCTTTCCTGATGGAAGTTTAAGGGTGGCAGGAGAGCCGGGGAGGGGTCCATACTGGCTGTCACTCTCTTGCTGGGGTTGTTTAAGACAAAACTTGTATGCAGACTGTGGTGTGAAGGCAAGTGGTGTGTGCCTGGAAATTTTTAGCAGAATTGAGAGGTCTCAGGTTGTAGTTTTACAACTGTTTTAATCTATCCTAACTGATAGGATTGAGTTTTGATCACTTGCCATCACCTTTGATACTGTGTGTGCAGTTTTTTTGTGAGCTTCTTGAGCTTATTAAAACAACAGAAAGTTACTCACTCTCTTGACTTTGGCTAGGCTTCTGCTGTTCAGGGAAAGGTAAGGGAAGGAATGAGGTTATCATCCAGGTTGGACTGGATGATCTTGGAGGTCTCTTCGAACCTGATTGATTCTATTCTTTTCTACCCTAACACCAGCTGCACGTGCACAGCTTTAGGCTTAATCTGAAATGAAACTGTAACTGTACTGAAGTGCAAGCCAAGCTGCCTTCCCCTATTTCATACTTCCTTAGATCGTAGAACTTTTGGTCAGATATTATTTTTTATGTGCTAACATGAAAATCTGTGGTTTCTAATTCCATGGTTTCTATAGTTCTGCCTTAAATAAAGGAGGTTTTGCTGAACCTCTAACATGCAGTGTTTGCAGACCCTCTTGAGGTTCAAACCCAAAAGAGCCATTTGCATTAGTCCAGGTGAGGTGGGCATACAGCAGAATGTCCTGTGTGGAACAAATGATACCTCCCTGGATGGCCCCACAGAGAAGATAACTGTTAGTATAATCATTAGCCAGTGGAGCAGTTCTGTACCTTGGGCAGTAGAAATTAAAAGGCTGTACAAAACAACTGAAGGGACAGAGATTTAGTCCCAGCTCCTTAAGTATATGCTGTTCATAACAGCTGTCCACACGTGCTTCACTTGTGTTCATATAGATCCAGAAGTAAAGGCTGGATATTACACAGTGTATTAAAAAGAAACTTCAATCTAGTTCTCATCATCATCTTCCAGGTCTTCCCCTGCAGTTGCAGCTTCCAGTGCAGCCAGAGCTGCTGCAACTTCTGCATCCTCCTCCTCCTCAGTTTCTCCGTTGAAGTCTTTGTGGTTGGAGTGTGTAGGTATCTGTGCTGCTTTGCTAACAGCCATAGCAGTGGTACCAGCAGTAATGCCCTCACTTAGACTCGTGGGGTCAGTTTTAAAAGATTCAATACTGTTCTCCTTCACAAGTGAAGGTGAGGTTACACAAAGGTCCTGGTCCTGTATTGCTGAAGGCCTAGTGGTTTGGTGTGAATGTCCACAACTGACTGAAAACCTGTCTTTTTCAACATAGTTCCTGGCTTGACTCTTGTTTTGGGGGTAGTCAACATCTGGCAGTTGAATGACATTGTTTTGTGTCTCCAATATTGCACTTCCTGTGAGGAAGACATTGTCCTCTGTGGATCCCAGATTCTTCTCTTGAATACTGTTTGGCTCATTGAAGGCTGCCTTCACCTGCCTGCTTGTCTCTGTGTCAAGTTCTTGGCCACACCTGTTTGATTTGCTGTAAATGTCTCTATTGCTGGCTGAGAAGGCCTCTGACTGGGTGGAGGTTCCCTGTTCACTGGCTTCTTTCCTTGGGTTTGTGTTGGGACTGATCACAGAGTGCACTCCAGCACAGGAGCTGCCACCATTGACTGCAACATTAGGCTTTGCAGCACATTTTAGAAGGCTACCCTCTGGAGAATCATTGCCTCCGTGCTTCCAGAAAGTTTCATTTGTGCTGTTTACCTGGTTTTGATTTTCTGTTCTGTTTAGCTCATCCTTCTGGAGTTCAGTTTTATGTCCTTGAATTTCACTGTTCTCTTGGAATTTGGGGTTATCGCTGCCTTGCTCATTGTGTTTATAGCTGTTTACTTCGTGAGTGCATCCAGGTGATTGTGCTTCTTGTGGATCAAAAATGTAGCTGGAGTAAGGAAAGTTTGCAGAAGAAATGTCAATTATGCTGCTAATCAATATAATTAGGAAAAGTATTAATTTTAAGCTGGAGAGCTTGAGGAACTGGTGTCACTAGTTCATTCTCAGAACCCCAGGTGATGCTCAAACTAAGTGGAACTGCTGAACTGATCTGTAGGCTGCTGTCTCCCAGGGCTGGTCAGAACTAATCTATGTAGAGAGATTCACTAGGGGCATACGGAGGAAGTTGGAGAACTTTGTGGTGGCTTTTGCATGTTTCCAGCTTTATTTATTATTTTCTTTGGAGAGTTGATTAGCCAATGAGTAGTTATCACATTGATTGTTAATTAATATGCCCTCATGTAATTGCTAAAATATCTCCTTTTCCCCCCTATTGTTCCTTTAATTTTGTCCCATTTTGCCTCCCATTTTTTTAAAAAACATGCTCACCTTTTTTATTTGCTTATTTAATTTTTACTCTTGCTCTATTTTATTTTTTTTTTTACTTATTTCTTCATCTCCTCTCTTTCTCTCATAACACCAATTTTCCTTCCTACTTTTTCACCTGTTCTAGAGATGTGGCCAAGGGGCTGAAGTGGGGATGGAGTGTCTCTCTGAAACTTAGCTCGTCTTCCTCTCCAGAGAGACTGAGTGTGGGAATTGTTACCACAACTAAGTAAGTTAACAAGATCTGATGAAAGCAAGGATCTATAGTTCATTTTCATTTCTTATGAGAGAGGGAGGATCTGACAAAGTCTGTGTTTCAGGGAAATCTCCAACCTTGGAAATGAGTTTAGTCTAAGCAACAAGTGTAGGGGAGGACAGACACATGGTTTAATGCATTTCTTTGAGCCTGAGCAGCTCATGTTTTGTTGTACCTTTGTATCATTTTGCAGCACCTGCACCCCATCTGGATTTTCTTTAATCTGAAAAGAGAGAGAGGGAAGACAGGGGAAAGGGGAAGTGAGTGAAGCATTATGAAGTTAAGGCATGGGCAACTGCACTGAAAATGATGCTCATGTTTAAAGAGGTTTATTAGCTCAAAGATGTCTGCAGAATAATAGATACAGTACAGTACAAGGTATTTCTAGGATGCTAACTTGCATTCACCTTGGCCTTTAGTTGAAGGGGAAATCCAGGGAAGAATGTAACAGTGCTTTCCCAGAATATTATAGAATCACAGAATGCTTTTGGTTGGAAGAGACCTTTAAGATCATCAAGTCCAACTGTTAACCCAGCACTACCAAGTCACCACTAACCATTTCTATAAGCACATCTCCATGACTTTTAAATGGCTATAGGGACAGCCACTCCTCCACTTTCCTGGGCAACCTCTTCCAGGTCTTGACAACCTTTATTAGTGAAGAAATTCTTGCTAATAGCCGACATAAACCTATGCTGACACAGTTTGAGGACGTTTTGTCTCATCATATCAGTTATTGCTAGGGAGAGAAGACCAACTCCCACCTTACTACAATCTCCTTTCAGGGAACTGCAGTTTCCTCTCAGCCTCATTTTCTCCACACTGAATAATCCCAGTTCCTTGATCTGCTCCTCACAAGACCCTTCACCAGGTTCACTATGTAATGAATATTTTTCTAATCAGTTTTATGACTTGGAGACTCCTAAGTCAGAGTTGTTTTCTGGAGGGGAGTTATTCCTTTTTTTTTTGATTTGGCATCTATTTACAGACTTCTCTTCAGTGCACCCCAGTAAACTGCATCTACAGCATCCTTGTGAGTTTCACAGCCTCGTTTCACCTGTATTTTACTGTGGTAAATTCTTCGGAGTTTGGCTGGTATGAGCAGAGTTTATTCTGCTACATTGTGTTATGTTGCAGGCTCTTTTTTTTGTGTCCTGTTATGTCATTGCTTGCAAGTTGTTAGTATGTTTTGTCCATTGCTGTTCAGATTTTTCCTCTTTATGTTAAGATATTATCTTTTAGGATACTATTTCTTAAGATATATATCTCTACAACATCACATAGTTCTGCCATTGCCTAAGGACAGCAGTTCACTTCCCATGAAACAGAAATTGATGATGCAAGGTCAGGGTATTTTCCAGAGTGATTTATTAACAAAACACCAAAGCAAAGTAGCATTGATTTATCCTTACGAGGCAGGGTGAGGACTAAACATCAGTTTTTTATGCTAGCAAAAATTATAATCAAATATCTCTGCTGTATGAGTTTATTTTCTCATTGTTTTCCTCTAAAATATCACTTCTGCTACCAGCACTTAATAACACAGCCAATGTCAAGACCATCGTTACTGGAGCCTCTAAGGGCCTACCATCACTCTGCATCTAGTTTTAGCTAAGGTATAGCTGCTCCTACCAATGCTTTTTGTCTTTGCACATGAAAAGTTCTGGGACAGAAACTTCTATCGGGAGCAGCCAGCTTGCTGCTGATTGGTGCTTGTTGAGGGATGGCTTGTAAGGCAACTGCTTTTCTTCCCCTCCCTTGATGCTGCTTCTCTCTCCCTTTAACTGCACTCTCCCTCCTGTGTGTCTGCTGATCTCCTGCTGTGTTGTCATCCCCCACCCTCTAACAATGTCGGAGCAGGAATTCCAAGACAGGGGTTTTCATCTGAAGAGGATGCATTAACTGCTGAGGTGGCCATGTGCAGTTGTTGTACAGTATGAAGGCCTTGGGACAGGTTTGACTAGGTATGGAGCTTATCTGAGCTGCCTGGCATAGCCATCTTCATACAGTTTGCTTTGATTGTCTTAAAATTGAATTAACAGTAGCCCTTTTTTAGGTTTGAAGCTAATTAATTCAGTTGAGCTAAGCTGTATATGGACACTTGATGTCTTAATTTTAGCTTAAACTTGCTTATGAACTGAAAGAACAAAAAGTGCAGAAAGTTTTCCACCTGTTGATAGACTTGACCTTTAAGTCTCAGTGCTGAGCAGGATCCCACTTGTTAGGTCAGTTACTCTGTGATCCCTTTTCATGGCAAAGGCAACAGAACTTGGCTTGTGATAAGTTTCTTTCTATACAGGGTTTTACCATCCCTTGTGCTTGCCATGGCCTAGGAGTATGCAAATATTATTTCAGCTCTGCTAAGTCATGATGACTTCAATTGCTGTCACTTGTCACGTGAGCCCACTTAAAGGCCCAAACAGGTTTTGATTTGGCTTTAAGGATCATGGGTTTGGTGAAACCAGTCCCACTTCATGTGTAAACTAGTTCTGAGAACAGATATTGCTTCTAGCTGTGTGTGAACAGGTCAGACTTCTTCTCTTTAATCATTTATCTGACAAATTTCCTTCTCACTACTTATTTATAATTTTCTTGTGATTTTTTAGAGAACAGAATCTTGCTCTTAGGCTTTAACCCTTCAGAAGTGCTAATTGATGCCTTTTATTTGGTTGTAAAGATGCTTGTGATGATCATAGAAGGCAATTATAAATGGAAATGACTGTTGCTGTTTCCAAAGGAAGCACTTTCCTTTTTTAAAATTACAATTAATGTTTGTATTGTCTCTGCAACTACTACACTAAGCTTTTCCACTGATTAGTTACAATTGGATCTGTCCTCTGGCATGAATAAACTACTCCATATGGAAAACAATTTATATTGTTTTACCTTATGAATTATTTCACATCCCTAAAATATGAATGTGGTTTCACAGTGTCACTGTCTAAACATAGCTTTATTTTTTCTTTTCCCCTTGCCCTTTTCTTCCATATTTATAATGATCTTTCAACTCGGGCTGGAAAATAAATAATTCTGTGGAATAAATTGCCCTTATAGCATGGAAAGGCATGCTTTAATCCTACTGATGTTGTTTTAGCTACCTTGCTCTAAAGACTGGTGTATTGTGTGATGTTCATTGTTCCATTCATGGATAAGTAGCATTAATAAGCTCCTATCTGTAGCAGTTGGAATCAACCATATGCTACAGGCTGTCAAGAAAAAAAGGTCAGAGAGCTTATGCAATGGGTAGTATGTTATCTGATACTGAGCTCAGAGGCATGGCATCCTTTTATATTCTAATTTCTTTGCCTTTTCATAAGACATTTATTCTGTTACATACTTTGTGCTGCTAAATTGATTAGATCATTTCAGATGTAGAGTACATGATGCTGTATGTGTCACTGCAGAACACTCAGAGGGGCTAAAGTCTAAAGCGGCAGGAAGATGCTTCGGCCCTAACATTTAGATGCTCAGAATTCAGATCAAGCTGCCATTCATCCTAGACATCATTCCGTCTCAATCGTGATGTTTCTGAAGGCAAGGCCTGTAAATTTTTGCCACTGGTTATTATACAGTCACTTAGTCCTGAATACAAACACATCACCTAGCATTAAAGCTCTGCTAAAATGTTAAATACAGATAAAGGTATATATTTTGATTTCAAACACACACTGTAGCTATTTCAGGTGAGAGGAATGAAGGGAAGCTAGAATTAAAGTTTTGGGTTACTCTGCTAAATTCTGAACTTCAACTTCCCTGCTTTGAGTAGCTATTAAACCTTTAACAGTGTGTCTCAGGTGGATCTTCTACCAGTTTCCACAAAATAATCAGATTGTTGCAGCATGCGAGTCAGCCTTGTGCTTTGTATATTCAGTGTTAGTGCTTTCCTCATTTAAAGTTCTGATCATTTTCCTCAGTGGAAGAAATGGAAAAGGCCCAGCTCTGTGTGTTTCACCAGCCACCCCAGTAAACCTTCAGTTGACCATGCAAAAAGCAGTCTAGATATAAAGTCTTTTCAGTGTATTAAAGGACCATTTGCAGGGACATTCAGGAGACCTGAAGTGACTTTATTCCTTTAAAGGAAAATGATGCAGAAAAGCAAGCACTTCAAAATTGATTGGAAAAAAAAATCCTACTGTGGTTATTGAGGAGGTAATAATTAGAAGTAGTCTGAGGAGAGCAGGACCTTGAAGTCCTGGTCAACAGTAAGTTATGCCCTTGTGGCCAAGAAGGTGAATGGTATCCTGCAGTGCATTAGGAAGAGTGTGGCCAACAGGTCTAGGAAGGCTCTTCGCCTCTACTCTGCCCTGGTGAGACCACATCTGGAATATTGTGTCCACTTCTGGGCTCCCTGGTTCAAGGGAGACAGGGATATACCAGATAGAGTCCAACTGAGGTATGAGGATGATGAAGGGATTGGAACATCTGTCTCATGAGGAAAGACAATGGTGTCCTGTGACATATCAAGGGGCAGTGGATGCAAACCGGAACACAGAAAGTATGACCTTATCAGGAAAAACTTCTTCACTGTGAGGGTTCTGGAGCATTGAACCAGGCTGCTTAGAGAGATTGTGGAGTCTTCTATTGTCTGTTCGAGTTTCAGCTGTGCTATGGTTAAACAGAAGGCAAAAAAAATAATGTTGTGTAAAGGAAAGGAGAACTAAAAGTGGTTTGGCAACCTTTATCAATATTCTTGGAAGTTTTCACAAAGCCAGGAAAAGAGCAATCTTGTCTCTGTTCATGATTGAGTTTTTGTTCTTCTGGCTTAATAAACCTCTCAGGAGCAGAGGCAGAAAGAGGGTGGCGAGGCACTTGAACGTATTGTCCACAGAAGTTGTAAATGCCTCGTTCCTGGATGTGTCTGAGGCCAGGCTTGATGAGTTTTTAAGTAATCTGATCTAGCAGATGTCCCTTGCCCGTTGCATGGTGTTGAAAGTAGGTGATCTTTAAGGTCTCTTCCTTCTCAAGCCATTTGTAATTCTAAACACAGAATTATCTGAGTAACCTGATGCGCTTGAAGATGACCCTGCTTGTTGCAGGGGGAGTTGGACTAGATGACCTTTAAAGGTGCCTTCCAACCCCTTCCCACCCCCATTCTGATTCTGTGGCTCAGAGCAGGCAGTGGCGTTTTGTTGTTGTGAGGGAAGAATTTGATATGTTCTTTCTGCTATTCCAGGCATGAAGTTTGGGACTTGCTTTATGTGTAGGGACTACTTAGGGGTATAATTTATACTTTTTCCTAGTGAAGCCATGAAATTGATCAAGAATAACATGTTTTTCAGGGGAGAAAAGTGGCTTTAATGATGGCAGGTGTCAAAACCTGGAGATTCTCATGCATGAGAAGCATAAGTTGCTCACTATCTAGCTAGTAGGGGCTGCTCAATTATAGCAGGTGAGTTGAAACTGGATGTTTTTTAAGGGCCCTTCCAATTCAAGCTGTTCTATGATTCTGTGATAAATGTTGATGCTTTGCACTCTGATACAGAATAGTTTTGTTGTTACTGGGGAACTAGCTCTATCACATTGTAATTCTGCTTCAGCAAGGTAAGACATGACAGGCTAACAAAATCCTTAAATGACAAACGTGAACAGTCATAGCAAAGGGAAAAACAAACCAAGTGACACTTAAGATAGAGATGTTTCAGATTCGCTGAAGTCTGTGCTTTTCAGCAGACCACAATGCTCTAATACCCAACACCCAAGTAAAAATCACTGTGCTTGCTCAATCAGTCATCAATCCAGCATCAGTTAATCACCACATTATGGCCTACCCAACAAATAACCAGTGGGACTAATTCACAGATTCCCAAATTGCACTGAGTTGGGAAAGACTCTCAAAGGTCACCTTATCCAACTCCACCCTGCAGTGAGCAGGGACATCTCCAATGAGATCAGGATGCCCAGGGTCATATCGAGCCTGATCTTGAATATCTCCAGGTTGCTCCTACCTAGGTGCAGGACCTTGCACTTTGCCTGATTGAACCTGATGGAATTCTCCTCAGCGTGCCTCTCCAGCCTGTCTTAATGCCATCCCATCCTTCAGTTTTATCAGCCACACTGCTCATCTTGGTATCATCTGCAAACTTGCTGTGGGTGCCCCCACTTTCACTGTTTACATCATTGATGAAGATGTTGATTAGCACTGGTCTGAATAGAAAACCTTGAGGGGCACCACTTATCACAGTTCTCTATCTGTACATTGAGTCATTGACCGCTAGCCTTTTGTGGTGGTTCTAGCTAGGCTCAAACTAGAACACCTTTGTATGGGCTTATCCAACCAATTCCTTGTGCACTGGACAGTCCACCCACCAAAATCCATATCTTATCATCTTAGAGAGAAGGATGTTGCAGGGCACTGTGTCAAAGACTTTCTAAAAGTCCAGAGAGATGACATCTGTTGGTCTTCCCTTGTCCACTGATGTAGTTGCATCATTGTAGAAAGCCACTAGGTTTGTCAGGCAGGACTTGCCCTTAGTGAAATTGTGTTGCCATGATTTTAGCTCCTGTATGGTGTCATCTGAAAATATTTGCAGGTATGAAGTGTTTATCCAGGAAATATGCAATAATAGTAATAATAGACAAAAATTTGCAGTTACTGTTCTATTTTTCCCAGGATCACAACATTAGCAGTCAACACTAATTACTATGCACACGAAATAGTACAACATGCCTTTTATATCTTTGGATTAGTCATAATAGCATCCAAGGGAGAGTGCAGTCTCCTAGCTGAGAGGTGTGTCTACAGTGCAGGAGTCAATTATGTCCTCTAATTGTGGGGGAGTGCTGTGGAAAAGCAACCTGCCAGCATGATGTCTGCCTACAGTCTGATGAGAAGGAAAGATGTTTGAAGTAGTGGAAATAGCTGCTTACATTTGTGTTGTCACTCACAAAGCTAGGAAATAGTCAGGTTTAGCCTGCAAAGTTATCTTATACCATTCTACGATATAGGGATTGGAAGAGACTTCTGGAGATCATTTAGTCCAACCTTTCTGCCAGAGCAGAACAGAGCTATACAGGAACATGTTCAGGCAGGTTTTGAAAGTCTCCAGAGAAGAAGACTCCACAACCTCTCTGAGCAGCCTGTTCCAGTGCTCTGGTACCTTCAGAGTAAAGAAGGTTCTCCTCATGTTGAGGTGGAACTTCCTGTGTTCCAGTTGCCTCTTGTCCTGTCATGGAGCATCACTGACTAGACACTGGCCCCTTCCTGACACCCACCCTTCAGATATTTGTAAACATTAGTAAGAGAGTAAGAGTAAGTCCTCTCTGTAGCTGTAGTACCAGGAAGCTACAGAAGTGTACCAATACCTGCCAGTGTTTATGTACAAGTGTAACTGCCACATCTTAATTGATGCAAATGCAACTTGAGAAACTGCTCCACTTCTTTACAGCTGCTCTCTCCCCATGCCCTTAGGCATCTCACCATGTTTTCATCAGATCCTGATAATATTTCAGCTCCCACCTTGCCCCTTCACTTTATGGCTGTTTCCTGCATTTGCAGGTGTGCTGGTGGAAGGGGAAGGTAATGAAAGGTAGATGCAGTACAAAATAGAGATGCAATACAAAATGTGTTTTGTATTGTGTTGTAACTGTTGGTTGGTGCCCAAGACTGATCTTCTGAAAAATGATCTTCCAAAAATTGTGTAGCTATGTTAAGTTCTTCTAGCTCCTCCTCAAAATAGTCTTTCCAAACCAGTACAGTCAACCAGGTCTTCCACTTAGCCTGTGTAGTTCCCTGACAGTACGAGTCAATATATGAAATCTCACATTCTATTTTTATCATAGATTCCTATTTCCACTCTACCAATGGTTGTTTCATGGATTTTTGTTTGTTTGTTTGTTTGTTTTTAATTTCAAAGTTATTCTTGTAGTATTTCATTCAAAGAATCATAGAATTGGAAGGGCCTTTCAAAATCATTTAGTTCTAACTCTCCTGCCTTAGGCAGGGACACCTCCTACAAAACCAGGCTGCTCAAGACCTCATTCCATCACCAAGATGGAAAACTTCCATGCTTGGAGCTTCCACAACTTCTCTGGGCAACCTGTTTCAGTGCCTCATCACCTTCATGGGGAAGAATTTCTTCCTCATGTCTCATCTAAGCTGATCTTCCAGTTTGAAGGCATTACCCCTTCATGCCTTTGTCCTAAGTCCATTTCCAGCTTTCCTGTAGCCCTCTCCAAATCCTGAAAGGCTGCTAGAAGGTCTCTATGGAGCCTTTTCTTCTCCAGGTTAAACAAACCCAACTTCCTCAGATCATCTTCATAAGCAGAGGTTCTGATTTTCTTCATTATCCTCCTTTGAGCCCACTCTAGCAGGTCCACGTTCTTGTGTTGGGAGCTCCAGATCAGGGCAATAGGACCCTGAGTGACATAAGAGTTGAGTGAGGAGGAGATTCTCTTCCCCTTGACCTGCTGCCCACAGTTGCTAGGTCATGCTGAGCCTCTCATCACCCTGCACCCCCAGGTCCTTCTCCCCAGAGCTGCTCTCTATCCATTCTCTGCCTAACCTCTATTTGTGCTTGGGACTGCCTCAACCCGGGTGCAGGAGCTACTGCTTGTTGAGGTTGGCATTTTACCAGCTCTTGAGCCTATCATGGTCCCTCTGGCTGACATCCCTTCCCTGCACTGTTGACTGCTCCATACAGCAAACGCACTGAGGTTGCCAGTGCCACTACGCTGACCTCTGAGAAACACCACTTGTCAGTGGTCTCCACTTAGTCATTAAGCTGTTGACCAGCATCCTATTAGTGACTAATCCCTCTGATAGCTGTAGACTACGTGTGCCAGCATGTCTAAGAAAGTGAGAGAGGCTCACAGGGAAGGTGGAGCTTTTTATGAGGCTGCTCTTACTGCAGCAGAATGCCCTGGAGGGCACATGGGCTACAACTTGGAGGTGACCTGAATGTGTCCTTTTTTTTTTTCTCTCTGCTACGCTCTTGCAATTGATTTTAAATATTTATAAACTACTTCAAAGGAAATGCATTCTCCCTGGCTATTTCCTCATCACTCACAGCACGAGGTCACAGAACATTTCCCTACTCTCATTATTTACCATACAAAATGTTTGTTTTATTTTTGATGATTAAAGGGAAGAGTGGGGCAAAGGGTAAAACTCTCACAATCATTAGCCAGTTTGCACAAAGGGAAAACAAATAGAGCTTGTAACATAAAAACGCTCATTTCCTCTTCAGCACAGCTTATTCCCTACATCTGGGCTTTGCAGTCTTACATCACTGATGTTTAAGTTACTGAAGTTCATATTTCCTGTCTTTTAAAAATGTTAATCCTGTAAAATGTAATAGTTTGTGCTCTGGTGGGACCTACAGTCCCAAATCATGTTTAGGGCCATATTGTGCTGAGGCAAACACAGAAATTTGCTCCTTTCTGAGAAGTCTATACATGTGACAAGGCAAAAAATAGATATGGTAGGCAGATGGTCATGTACATGAAAGAAGCAATCAGTAGAGAAACTATATTTGATCCAGGATTTATGTTAGAACCCCACTTGGGCTCAGCCTGTGTTTGAGAACATGGCTGGAACCTCAGAACAATTGTAGCAAATTTTTATGTGACAAAGAAGGACTGTATCTGAAATCTTATCTTTCCAGGAAGTGTCTCTTTGCAATATTGTGTGACTTTGCACTTTGGAGAATGGATTCTTGGATTTCATAGATTAACAGAATGGGTTAGGTTGGAAAGGACTAACTCCACCAAGTCTGGTGCTAAATCATGTTGCTCGGCATCACATCCATGCAATAGGCTCCTTGGGGAGTCTGTTCCAGTTTTTGTGAACGCTTCAGTCAAGAAATTTCTTCTAATATCCAAACTAAACCTTCCCTGGTGCAACTTGAGGTCAGGTCCCCTCCTCCTGTCCCTTGTTACTAGAGAGAAGAGACCAACAGCTAGCTGATTCCAACTTTCTTTGGAGTAGTTGTACAGCAAGGTCTCCCCTCCTTTTGTCCAGACTAAACACCCCCAGTTCCCTCAGCTGCTCCTCAACAGACCTGTTCTCTAGACCCTTCACCAACTTTGTTACTCTTCTGTCAACCTGCTCTGGTATCACAATGTCTTTCTTGTAGTGAGGGCTCCAGAACTGATCCCAATAGTCAAGGTGTGGAGTCCCTCCACTGATCGATTTCTGACTATTTCACTGCACGTTTTATACTTCGTTTTCTCTCATAATGGTTAAACCATTTCTCATGTCATAAAAGTTACAAACCATTCAAAATGTGATGAGACTTTATTTTGCCTGATAGGTCTCTCAGACCTGTCTTTAAGATGTGAAGGAAGTGAGAGAAACTAATGTTCTTGTGGCGGCTTTTGTATGGGTGCTTCTCGTTCTGTCTACAAGGTTAACTGCAGAAGTGAGATTTTAACCTTTGAATGAAAGAAGAGATAATGAAGTAGGAGTTAACTTTACAGAACTCAACAAATATAGGTGTCAAAGAAGAGAGAGAGGGGAGGACAGAAGCATGCTGCTTGACCCATTGGTATATTAAAGGTATTGGTAGATTTTGAGAAAATTCAACAGTTGATGAGAGGTCAAAGACATCTGTTAAAAATAGCAATGGTTGAAAAATGTTCCTGTCCCTGGTGCAAAATCAGATGGAAACTTTAGCTGAATTGAAAGAAGGGCAGATGCTGAGGTCAGAGAGGTACAACAATATGCTGGAATCTGCAGTTTTATCCAGCCCTTGACAGATTCACTTTTGGCTATGTCCCTTTTTGGCTGTGTGTGAGATGGAGCTGAGCAAAGTGATTAATTGTAGTGCCTAATGAGGCATAGCTGGGGGATCTCAGTACCTTTGTCTGACTTAAAGATGAAGTAGCACTGAGCCCAGGTATTGAGCTGAAAATTGGAACAATGCTGATCACTCAGGTCACTGGTTTGGCAGTCCCTAAGATCCTGTAGGGATGCAGGATCCACACGGCAACATGAATACAAAGCAGGGTCTCTCCTGGCCGTGATGTGGCCTTAGTGTCCTGCACCCTCACCAGAGAGGATGGGGAGAATGCAAATAAGAACAGAACCTGCTTTTCAGAATATTTATTACTCTGGAGCTGAACACACCAGAAACTGCAGTTTGATTTTCTGTGCAGGACTGACAGGGAAGCAAACAAATCTTTTGGCTTGGATTTTGTGTGTCAGTACAACCAGTGGTGAAGCTGCTTTTATTTTTCTGTCTTCTGTCTCAGAAGTCACTTTTTCTTAGACTTCCATTTGCAGAATCAGCTGAAGATTATGAGACTGCTTAAATACATAAATGTTTTCTAGATATGATTGTTTCTTGATTTTAATACCTATATATAATATGTATATAAATAAAAGCTATTTCTGTAGCCTACTGGAATAATTTAATTTTTATTGTATCAGTCTTATGGATGCTGATACCATTAAGGAATTCTATTTTGGGACATTAGGAAAATGAAAAACACCAGATGATGAGGGTGAAGACTACAGACTACTGCCACAGAACTTAGTCCATGTGAAAGATTTGGCAACCAGACTGGTTCCCATCTCTGTCGTGTAGTTATGCCAGGTACACTGTCATACAGCTGCCACTAGCCTGCAGCACAGTGTACACTGCTGTGACATCCAGTTGGCAGCTAGTCACAAGTAGTGTTCCTCAGGGCTCAGTACTGAGGCCAGTTCTATTTAATATCTTTACTAATGACTTGGATGAAGGGATTGATGCACCCCCATTAAGTTGCAGATGACACTAAGTTGGATGAGAGTTTTGGTTCTGCTTGAGGGGAGGAAGACTCTGCAGCAGGAAACAGTCCTGTAATTCTATGACTTGGACATGATGGGCTGAGGCCAACTGTATGAGATGCAGCAATGGCAAGTGCTGGGTCTTGCACTTGGTTCACAAAAACTCTATCAACCCTCCAGGCTTGGGCCAGAGTGGTTGGAAACTGCCTGGCAGAGAAAGACCTGTGGGTGCTGATTGACAGGTGGCCAAGAAAGACAGCAGCATCCTGGCCTGGAGCAGGAATAGTGTGGTCAGCAGGACCAGGGAAGTGGTTATGCCCCTGCACTCAGCACTGGTGAGGCCACACATTGAGTACAGCGTTCAGTTTTGGGACTCTCACTATAAGAAAGACTGGAGCAGGTCCAGAAAAGGTCAATGACACTGGTGAAGAGTCTGAAGAACAGATTGGGATGAGGTGGATGTCAGTCTCTTCTCTTTAGGAACAAGAGACATGACAAGAGGAAATGGCCTGAAGTTGCACCAGAGGAGGTTTAGTTTGGATATTAGAAGAAACTTCTTGACTGAAAGGGTTCTCAGAGACTGGAATAGGCTCCCCAGGAGGGTGGTTGAATCCCCATCCCTGGAGGTGTTTAAAAGACATGGAGATGTGGTACTGAGGGACATAGTTTAGCACCAGCTTTGTTAGATAACATTTGGACTTGATCTTTTCTAACTGAAATGATTCTATGATTCTATGAAATCAAGCTCCTTGTTGATCTTTCATCTGCTGGAATTCATTTCCTCTTGTATTTGCCTGTGAGTTCTGATCAGTAGCAAAATCCCAGAACAATTTCTTGGCATTCTGCACCAACTGAGGGGCTATAGATGGCAGGACATTTAAAACAAATGCCGTTGAAATGTTTAAGTGATTTGGGAAACGTTTTGTGAGCAGAGAAATGTGAGAGAGGAGATGGAAATGGTGGAAGAGGGCATGAAGAGACACTGCTAGAGTTTAGCAGGTCTTTTCCTTCCAAGTATGCCTCACATTTTTACTTAGAGGAGCAATATTCTGCAAGTAGACTTGGATGTCCATGGAGATTGCTTCACACAGGTACTGGAGTCTTTTACATATGCCTTTAGGCGAGATTGAAGCCAGGGTAGGATATGTGATCTTGCTGTGGTATTCAACTGTAACTTTGTGTCCCCTCAAATCATATTGACCTGAATATTTCAAATTCTTCTGATTTGTTTATATCATCTGAAATATTGCTCATGGCAGCTATGGTGGTGGTGGTAGGGTTACTGCTAGAACATCAGCCTCTCTTCATACAGAGAAAACTGGATAAAATGGTAAGCAGTCAGCAAGAGGCAATAATTCTCTTTTTTTTTTGGGGTGTGTGTGGGGGGGTGG
>WAAF01006005.1:780869-895531 GCA_013400475.1 Tricholaema leucomelas
TGGGTGGGGGGGGGTGGGGAAGTATCAAAACCCCAAAACCAAATAACAAATGGATCAGGGAGCTTTCTTAAAATTGTCAGGATATTGTCTTTGGCCATGTAATGGGATAACCTGCAGCCCTTTGTCAGGAAGCTGTTAGAAATCAGTGTGCTCACTCTTCAGCCAAATCAACCCTTCTGTCTTCCAGTTTGTTGTCCTTCTCTCAACTCCCCTCTTTCTTTCCCTCCTTGCCTTGGCTTGTTCTTCCTCTCTCCATTTGCCTGCATTTCCACATTTTCTTCTGCTATTTTTCACCTCTGTTAACTGACTTACAATGAGTCAGCTTTGTATTCCTGCATTTCTTAAAGGCAACAAAACTGGTGAAGGGTCTGCAGAACAGGTCTGGTGCGGGAACTAGGATTGTTTAGAATGGAGAAGAGGAGGCTAAGGGGAGACTGCATTGCTCTCTACGACTCCCTGAAAGGAGGTTGGAATCAGGTGGAATTCAGTCTCCTCCCTAGCATCAGGTGATAGGATGAGAGGAAATGGTCTAAAATTGTGTGAGGGGAGGTTTAGGTTGGATATTAAGAAAATTTTCTTTCTAGAAAGAGTGGTCAGGCATTGGAACAGGCTGCCCAGAGAGATGGTGCAGTCACCATCCCTGGAGGTGTGCAAAGAACATGCAGATGTGATAATCTGGGACATGGTTTAGTGGCCACAGTGGTGTTGAGTTGACGGTTGGACCTGATTAGCTTAGAGTTCTTTTCCAACTAGAACAGTTCTTTGATTCTATGATTCTTCTTTACAGCATCTATTTGTAAAGTTCAGAGTGGAAAATGGCAGGTTTTTATTTGTTACACCAGAATTGTTGAAAGTTGGAAAGGAACGTGGTTTAGAGTCTGTTCATTCACCACTGCAAAGCATCATCACTAAAAAATGTAAGTGGAGTACTGCAGAGAGAAAAACAGTCCTGTGATGTTTTCTGTTGTGGAGTGCTGAAGTTACAACAGTGAAAGTCCATGAGAATAAAAAATAACACAATCCTACCTTTTAGATTGCACTCCATCGACTCTTGAAAGGTTTGATTTAAATATCTTGATCCTGCAACAGCAAAAACAACACTTTAAGAGTGGTTTCTTTGTGCTCACGCAAATAAGGAGGGTACTCTGAGGTGTAGGCAATCTGCTGCAGACAATGTGCAATGTAACAACCTCCTCTTCATCCCATTGTGAGTTTTAAATTTAGACAATGACCAAACAACTCACTTGAGTAGTGTGCTCATCCCCTTGAGCTGAACTGGAATGCTAACCTGCTTAAAGTGAGCAGGAGCTTGCCTGCTAGAGTGGATTAGGACTCATGTGAAGTGTTTGTACTTCAAACGACAACAATAAAGTTAGAAAACTTCCAAATATGCAGTATTATGGGATTTCCTTTTTTTTTTTTCTTTGCTGGGAGCCAAGATATTTATAGTAGCAATGAAGCCTTTACCTTTACTGTGTGTTTTTCACAAACTTTGAAACTTAAGAAATGCCTTTGGCATTGCAGTAATATCCTCAATATCACTAAAGCTATTACTCTGTCAAATGTGTCTGCTGCAGGCGAAAGAGAGAAGTCAGTAGCATATTCTTTAGAATTTACAGAGAGAAGGATAATGAGATGATAGAATTAGAATGAAACAATAAAGATGCTTTTCCTCCTTAATATTGTCTGTGTTTTTTGTAATGAGTGCAATCTGTGTGTACAGGCAAGCCTTTAAAGTGCTGGAATCACTGAACTGAGCTTATGTCCCTGAAATGGGGAATGTATTATGCTGTGGATCTTGGAATTTGGGCCATGTGCTTGCTTTTCTTCTCAGCATCTCTCTGCTTCATTGCTAAGAACTTCAAAGCATCTCAGTGCAGCTTATGTTACAAGCCACAAACCCAGACAGAGTTCTGCTTGCACTGTTTTGCAAGATGTTTATTGTAAGAGAGTGAAGCTTTTTCCGGCCTTGAGATCACTTCCAGCAGAACTCTGCTAGAACCTAAGCATAGGCAATTAATTCCTGGGTTTAACAGATTCATAGAATGCTTTGAGTTGGAAGGGACTTTGAAGTTTGTCTAGTTCCAGCCCCCCGGCACTGGCAAAGACACATTCCACTAGACCAGAGTGCTCAAAGCCTCATCCTACCTGGCCTTGAGTACCCCCAGAGAGGGGGTATCCACAACCTCCCTGGCCAACCTGTTCTAGTGTTCCACCGTCCTCACTGTAAATAATTTCTTCCTAGTACGTTCAGCATTCACAGGGAGTGGAACTGGGGAGAGACAGTGCAAGGCAGTTTTGTGGTCATTGCTGTTGGTTTTTGTTATGCTGCCTTTGCATACATGTTCCCTGTATTTTTCAGAATTTACACCTAAGGTCTAAAAAGTTTTCATCAAGTCCCATAGAATCCTGGAAATATCATTGCTAGCTTTCAGGTTTGACTGTACAGTTGATTTCATGGCCTACCAAGTCAAGAAGCCAACAATTCATAGTGTCTGCCTCATAGGTGATATTTAAATGATTTTCTATTGAAAGCCTGAAGTATGACTGAAAACCAAATGCAAATGGAGGTGGCCCGGATATCTGATGTTACTGCTGAAGAGAACCTGGGGACCCTTGATTCATTGTGCTGCTCTGTTGCTCTACAGCAAGTCACTTCACTTGTCTTGTAGGCTACCATTTCATATCCTTTCCAGAACTCGGTGTTTGTGCAGCACACTGGAGATTTATTTCCCTCTTCAATCTTTTTATATTGCTGCAAAGAGTCAAGAGTGTTTCTGTGCATCTGTTAGAGGTGCCATCAGTAATTTAGGTGGATTTCTGTGCATCTGTTAGAGGTGCTGTCAGTAATTTAGATGGAATAAGTGATAAAGCTTATGAAGAATGAGTCATTGTGTGTCCCTATTTTTATGCAACCTTTTACTGGGGTCATCTTGTGTCTCTTTGTACCTTAATTCTATTCGTACTTGATACAACTGTCATTGTTAATTACCAAGTAGATTCTTCCATTTAATTTTTGTTCCAATCTCTAATTAATCTTCCTTACAGTGCAATTCTGTCTTGATGTCCTTATTTGTTTTGTGTAAGCCATGGCCTACACTTTGGCCACAACAACCCCAAGCAACGTTACAGGTTGGGGACAGAGTGGCTGGAGAGCAGCCAGGAAGAAAGAGACCTGGGGGTACTGGTGGATAGTAGGCTGAAGCCAGCAGTGTGCCCAGGTGGCCAGGAGAGCCAATGGCATCCTGGCCTGTATCAGGAACAGTGTGGCCAGTAGGACAAGAGAGGTTATTCTTCCTCAGCACTGGTCAGGCCACACCTAGAGTACTGTGTCCAGTTCTGGGCTCCTCAATTCAAGAGAGATGTTGAGATACTGGAATGTGTCCAGAGAAGAGTGACAAAGCTGTCGAAGGGCCTGGAACACAGCCCTGTGAGGAGAGGCTGAGGGAGCTGGGGGTATGCAGCCTGAAGAAGAGGAGGCTCAGGGGTGACCTCATTGCTGCCTACAACTACCTGAAGGGAGGCTGTAGCCAGGTGGGGGTTGGTCTCTTCTGTCAGGCAACCAGCAACAGAACAAGGGGACACAGCCTCAGGTTGTGCTGGCGGAGGTCTAGGCTGGATGTTAGGAGGAAGTTCTTGACAGAGACAGTGATTTGCCATTGGAATGGGCTGCCCAGGGAGGTGGTGGAGTCGCTGTGCCTGGAGGTGTTGAAGCAAAGGCTGGATGAGGCACTTAGCGTCATGGTCTAGTTGACTGGCTGATCTTGGAGGTCTCTTCCAACCTGGTTTATTCTATTCTATTTCTGTGAACAATGATAGTAAAATGAAAAATAAAATCCATGGTCTTTTGCCCCATGTTAAAAGCAAGAAGATTTTATTTACCAAATGAAGTCATTCTTCTCTCCTGTGAATTGCTTTTGTCTGTTTAATAAATTTTGAAGTGGTAGGTTAGCTGCAGGGTTTCATTTTAATTTATAATTGGGTTTTGTTTATTTGTTTTAAATCTTCTAGGAAATGTGTTACTTCAATTCCCCCTCGAGACTGAAACTGAAAATGCCCTAAAGAAGAGCTGATGGGAGTCATAGCTGTTGGTAAGTTGTAAGCTCACCCATTATATCACATCAAGTAATAATTGACCTCACTGTGAACTTATGTTTGATGCATGTGATGGGCTTTTGGCCCAAAAGCAGAGGGTGTTTTTTCTTTAAGAAAAAGGAAAACCAATGAATTAGTGGAACTGTTTGCTTATAATGTTAAAATGAGTGCTGAAAAATCCAAATGCTGGATATTTAACAGAGGAATATGCATAGAACCTGGATTTCAACTCATCTCAGCTCATTTTCTCTTTGTCAGACATGATCAGGCATAAAGCATTCTATATTTGTAAAACTTGAGCTAAAAATATCCCCTTTTCATTACGTTTGGAGCTTTTTCCTCTTCTGCATGGTGATAGTTTGGAATGTGGCTGCTAGTCCTGCAAAGTACACTTAGACATCTTAATTAAATACTCTTTTTTTGCCATCATCTTTGCTTAGCAACATTCCTTTTCAGATATTCTGGGAAACTGAATACTTGTCTGGTGTGTAAAACAGTGTTTGTAAATCAAGGAACGCTGCCACATCCTGCTGGCTTACGTGGTTTAATACTTTTTATATTACTCTTTTTGAGACAGAAACAGGAAAATGTACACACCCAGTCACTCTAACTTACTGTGTGACAAAGCTGCAACTGACCTGAGACCCAGTCCTTGGGTTATAGCTTACCGTATTAGTGGAGATCTCTCAAGTGAGGGAACAGTATCTACATGGTTGTCATGGATCCAAGCAGCAAGCAGTTCTCACATTCCAAAATAACCTGGAATTTAAACACAATCATTAGGCTTTCAGAAATTCCTATTTGAATTTTTTATTTAATTTAGCTGGGGAAAACATCCTATCACAAAGTCATACAGTCAAAATTCAAGTGCAGTATCCTAAACCTGCTTTGGCATGGGCTGTGGGTATGCTTCAGAGCCTGTGTGTGTTTCGAGCTGGGCAAAATTAACTTTTTGGATACCAAGCAGTTATTTCTGTATTTACTTTCTAGTGCTGTGGCTGAATCTCTTTTCTGGATTTTTTTTTTTTTTGTTTCTGAACTTCTCTTTGTCCTATGCTTGAAGTATGTGTGGGTGCCCTGTGCAGGATAGACTGAAAGAGAGGTCAGGCATATGAACAAGTTGCCCAGGGAGGTGGTGGAGTCACCATACCTGGAGATGTTCAAGAAGGATGTAGACATGGCACTTTGAGACAGGGTTTAATGGTCATGTTCATCTTAGATTAATGGTTGGACTCGATCTTAGAGGTATTTTCCAATTGAAACAATTTTGTGATTTCGTGATGCAATCCACCTACTGTCCAGCTCCATTAGGAGCTCCCACCCTGAAATGTCCAAGTTCCATACACAATTTCTCTGTGTAATGTTGTGTGAAGCCAACCAGTACTTCTCATATGTTCAGGAGAGAGCCTCCATCACCCTAAAGATCAAAGAGAATTGTTTTACTCAAACAATACTTTGTCTTTCCAGAATATGTAACATGTTCTTCCAAGATGATCTGAAGATCAGTTAGTTGCAGACATTATATGCTTTGCTTTCTTGGTTAAAAACATTAGAACTCCATGCTGGCTCCAGTAGAAAGTGTTCAGCTGTAAGCAGAGTTTTGAATTCATGCCTTGAGGTTTTCATTCCTCTCACAATTTCCTTCCCTTCTCTAACAGCCTTGTCTCTGCCCTGTATGTGCCTGTATAGTATTGTTCAAATACTTTGCTGCAAACTCAGTTGTCCGGTAGTTTTTTGAGGTCCTTTTTGGTCTGTTCAATTCTTCATCTCAATTCCAAAATCAGTGGAACAAACCTCTGATTTCCACACATTCTTTGTGTTTCTGTCCATGTGTTCCACTGTAACTGTTTACATCTGGTTGTGTGAATGTTCTCTTTGCTCAAGGCAAGCTGAGTTGTGTTTTGTACAAGGGTTATTGTTGACGGTAAAACTGTGATTGATATTGCTAGGAGTGGAATCAAAGCTTTTACAATTCTGTGACAAGGTCATGAAGGTGAAATCCAAGCTGATTTGAAGATCCCTGATATCAGGGAGTGACAGGACTAGAGGGAATGGAGTGAAGCTGGAAATGGGTAGGTTCAGGCTGGATGTGAGGAGAAAGTTCTTCACTGTGAGCCTGGTGAGAGCTTGGAATGGGTTGCCCAGGGAGATGGTTGAAGTCCTGTCCCTGGAGGTGTTTAAGGCAGGCTGGATGAGGCTCTAGTGTTCCTGCCCATGGCAGAGGAATTGGAACTAGATGATCCTTGTGTTCCCTTCCAACTCTGACTGATTCTGTGATTCTATTATACTAAATTGTTTCTGTGAATGCTTGGAGTGAAGAAACAATCTTTCATTTATAGAACTGCACACTTCTCAGGACTTTGGAGAAGCAGCTGAGGGACCTGTGGTTGTTTAGCCTGGAGAAAAGGAGGCTGAAGGGAGCCCTTCTCACTCATTCTCCACTTCCTGAAAGGAGGTCAGAGAGGGGTGGGTGTTGGACTGTTTTCCCTAGGAACAAGTGATAAGACAAGAAGAAATGGCCTCAAGTGGTGTCAGTAAAGTTGTAGTTTGGATATAAACAAAGCATTTCTTGACTGAAAGGGTTCTTAAACACTGGAACAGGCTTCACTGGAAGATGGCTGAGTTACCATCCCTGGAGGTGTTTTAAAGCTGCAGAGATGTGCTGAGGGACATGGTTTAGCACCATACTTGTTAGGGTTAGATAATGTTTGGACTTGATGATCTTAAAGGTCTTTTCCAACCAACACAATTCTAGATCTGTCTTGGTTTGCTGGGGAAATTGAGAAGGAAGGGAAGTGAACAGTCAGCTTTCTTTATGAGAAGTACCTAGGAAATACATTCATATCATAGAAGCATAGAATGGCTTGTGTTGGAAGAGACCTCAAAGATAATCTACTCCAACCCCCATCCCATGGGCAGGGACACCTCTCAAACAGATAAAACCAGTTAAACTAGAAAATTAGAAACTAAATACCACGTTGAGGTTAGTTATTCCCCATTTCTTAAGTCATTCAAAACCTGTCTGGAAGCTGTTCTCTGCAACCTTCTGTAGGTGATCCTGCTGTGGCAGGGCAATTGGACTAGGTGATCTCCAGAGGTCACTTCCAACCCCTATTATTCTGTGATTTTGTGAGAGATGTTGATAAACAGCCAGAAAAGGGCAGTAATCATCTGGAACAGCTCTGTGGTCTTGTCAGTTCCTGGGAACGTGGGCTGAGCTTCCAGTTGCCACTTACGTGAGCTGAGCTGCATTCATTTTACTATAGTCTGTAAATGTTATAAACTGGCAATGTGTTGGACTGTAAGAAAGAATACATTCAAATATGTACAAGAAATCTCTGCAGCATTGCCACCTTTCCGTTAACTAAGGCAGCTTGGGATAGTTCTGTCCATTGAGTTAATCTTGCAGTCATGTGCCCGTTGCCCATTTGTATCTAGATACAGGTTCTTAGCTATAGACATCTCTTAGACCCCTTTGAATTATTGGCAGAAAGAGATAATTTTATGTTCTATCTGTTCCACCACTTTTGTAGCAGACCATGCTGACTGCTTTATTTTCTTCCTGGCAGCTAGTGATCACGAGGTGGTGTAGACGGCAGTATCCTTGTTCCTAGCAGACTTTCTGCTGCCTGGACTATGAATCACAACAAAATAAATTTGTCTTATGTTTTATGAAGTGCTACACAGAATCATAAAATAATTGTTTGAAAGGGAGCTCCAGAGTTCATCTGGCCCAACCTGCCACTTTGTAGAGGTCAACAATAGAGCATGAAACATGTAACACCCAAGTTTAGCTTGTGTAGGAAGCTTTGATCTTTGTTGGCAGTGTCTGCAGCAGCAGCATATGGCTCTGCTGGGCAGGTGATGCAGTGTCAATACTCCGTCTGTGTTTGTGTAGTTGTTTATTAGTAAAAATCTCCCTGAAGCCCTATATGAAAGTTCAGCACCCAAAATTTTCCACTCTGTGTTTCCTGTTCTTAGCTTGGGTATTAAACATGTTCTAATTGCTTTCCTCCAGGCTTCGGCCTCAAATCCTAGCAATCTGTCTCCCGTAACCTAGAAGAAGAAAAGAACACACTGGCATCATGCTGCACGGTGCTCTTTGTATGTACCCCTGTGGGCTGTGGCAGTACAGAGACATTCATATTCCCTCTAGAACAAGAGACTTGTGGCAGTTTCTCTCAGCTTGTTGTTAAAAAGAGCACTTTGGTTGCAGCAGATGACACTACCTCAGGTACTGCTTTCTCATTTTAAAGTTTTTGTTGTCAGGACAAATGAAATAGTGACTAGAAAAGAAATGTCTTATAAGTAGGACCTGTTACAGCTTCACCCTGCAATCTGTTTGGGCACAGAGGTGTACAAGTACCCCATTCCTGTAGACACTAATCATCCATTGATGAAAGACCATGCCAGTGTGACAGCACTCTGCGTGGAGAAGCTTTCTTTTCTTCTGCCTGACAGAGAAGGACCTGAGGGTGTAGACTGACAGCCAGATGGATATGAGCAAGCAGTGTGCTCAGGTGGCCAAGAAGGCCAAGATCACCCTGACTCGAATCAGGAATAGTGTGACCAACAGGTGTGGGGATGTGATTGTCCTCCTGTACTTAGCACTGGGGAGGCCACACCTCCAGTACTGAGGTCAGTTTTGGGTCTCTTACTCCAGGAAGGACATTAAGGTGCTGGAACAGCTCTGGAGATGAGCAGTGAAGCTGGTGGATGGCCTTGAATACAGGTCATATAGGTAACACTTCAGGGACCTAGGGTTGTTGAGTCTTCAGAAGAGGAGGTTGAGGGGAGACCTCATCTTGCTCTACAGCTCTCTGAAAGGAAGTTGGCATGAGGTGGGGTTGGTCTCTTCTCACATGCAGCAAGTGACAGGACAAGAGGAAATGAAACTCAAATTGTGTCAGGTGAGGTTCAGGTTGGGTATTAGGAAAAATTTCTTCACAGAAAGGGTTCTAAGGCATTGGAACAGGCTGCCCAGGGAAATGGACAGTGAGTCCAAGGGGACACAGTCTCAAGTTGTGCTGGGGGAAGTA
This sequence comes from Tricholaema leucomelas, assembly GCA_013400475.1. Lineage (NCBI taxonomy): Eukaryota > Metazoa > Chordata > Aves > Piciformes > Lybiidae > Tricholaema lacrymosa > Tricholaema leucomelas. Next base: position 790,004 of record WAAF01006005.1, read on the forward strand.
TAGGCTGGATGTTAGGAGGAAGTTCTTCACAGAGAGAGTGATTTGACATTGGAATGGGCTGCCCAGGGAGGTGGTGCAGTCACCATCCCTGGAGGTGTTCAGGAAAAGACTGGATGAGGCTCTTAGTGCCGTGGTCTAGTTGATTGGACAGGGATGGGTGATAAGTTGGACTGGATGATCTTGGAGGCCTCTTTCAACCTGGTTGATTCTATGATTCTGCCTCGGGGGTATTTAAAAGATGTATGGATGTGGTGCTGAGTGACATGATTTAGTAGCAGTAATGGTGGATTTGTGAGCAAGCTGTTGGACTTGACGATCTCAAAGGTCTTTTCCAACCTCACTGGTACTATGGTTCTTTCTTTGTGGAAACTGAGACCATGTAGCCTTCCACAGGATCAGAATTTGAGAAATTGACCTGCCCAGATGCTTAGAAATTAATTAAGGAGAGGGATGGAGCAGAACTAGCTCCTGGTTCCCGTGGCTGTCAACACCCATAAATCAGCTCTGGTTTTCCTTTTGCAGCAGGACAAGAGCATGAATTTAATTAATGGGTTTGACTTGCTCTGGAAGTACAAAGCAGCAAAATTGCCCTGCCCACACCTTTTGCAGATGCTGTAAACACACAAATGTTATTGTGTATTTACCCGTGGAGGATTTCCAGCAGCATTGTGCTAGATATGGTTGAATGCCTCAGGCATGTGGCAAGCCAATGACTGCAACAAATCCTTGTTCTGTGGATACTCAGATCAGAAGCAGCAGGTTAGCTCCTGTTTTATTGTTTCCACCCAAGTTCTGCTCAAAAAAGTCATTAAGTGGCTGCTAGAGAAAACTCTAGGGGAAAACAAAAAGAGTGGGGTTTGGCTGTTTTTCATGATTGGGAATTTAATTATAATATGAAAAGTGAAAAGTAAAAATAAAGTAGCTTTATCCTGTCACTGCAATGGATCATCAGGAATATTTCTGTACTGTTTGATTATTAAACAAAATGTATTTCTACCTTATTGTCAGAGAATCTAGAATCATTAAGGGGAGGGACTTCTGACAAAGGCATGGAGTGACAGGATGAGGTGGTGGTAATGGCTTTAAATTGGAAGAACATGGATTTAGATGAGATAAGAGGAAAAAAGCCTTCCTCATGAGGGTGGTGAGGCACTGGAACAGGTTGCTTGGAGAAGTTGTGGAGACCTTAAGTCTGGAAGTGTTCCAGGCCAGGCTAGATGGGGCCTTGAGCAAGCTGGTCTAGTAGGAGAAGTCCCTGCTTACGGCAGGGGGGGTTGGAACCAGATGATCTTCAAGGCCCTTGCCATCCCGACCCTGTGATTCTGTGATTCTATGTTAGGCTTTTTTGTTTAGCAAGGATTTCTCCAAGATGTAGAGTTAGTCTCTAAGTCAGTTGGGAGGCAGTGGTACTTTGATGAAATACTGAGAAACAGGCTTGAAAATACCAATAAAATGGTTGAATGTTGCCTCATATTCCCTGTGTTGCTTTTGGTATGAGAGTGTTCTGGAAATGTTAGGTGCAGGATGGCATCGTCTCTCCTATGGTTACTTGAATCCTGTGAGTTGTACTGACAGTTCTTAGCCTGTTTTTGTTTTATTTGTTGCTTAGAGAGAGTTTGTAGGTAGGACCTATCTGGGGATTCAAGGAGAAACATGCCTTTAAATTTCAGAACAGCATTACCAGAGCTGTGGTGAGCGCATCTATGAATATTTATCTGGGATTTAAGATTCAGAGTGATTGTTAAGAGTGTAAACCATTGTCCATTTTAATCAGGAGACATCCTCAAACCTCTCCTCATTTCTCTGTCACACTCATATCCTGACAAGCTCCACAACCCTTGGTTTTTAAAAACTTATGCCAAAACTAGAACATCCATAATAAACTTCAGCCTCAAAAAGCTTCCTACTTTTTCTAAGTGTAAATATTTAAACAGACCTTTGCTGGCCAGACACTGACACTGGGAGATATTCACAAAGAATGCCAGACACTGGCTGGGTCTTTGTGATTGTAACAAGAGAACATTTTTTCCTTGAGCTGTAGAATAAATATTTTCACTTTCTCATCTATATATAAATGCTTTAATTAAAAATATGATAAGAATTTCTTAGATAATTATTAAAGCTATACCTGGCATCATTTTATCATTCTTCATCATCGTGATTTCACCAGCACAACTTCATGTATGGCTTGTGTTGCACACTTTGGGGTCTTGTGTAGTTATGGCTGAAAAAGTAAATCATTGTCCCCAGCTCTTGCACCTCATTGCTGGACAAGGCCATTTTCAATTTAGGGAAGGTGGAAGAGGCTGCATGTCTTTGTTCCTTTTTTACCAAGATTCACAGCACATATTAATGTGAACTGCAATTTGTTGCAATTTAACTTTGTTGCATAGATCCATAGAATCATTCAGGCCAGAAAGGACTTCCAAGATCATCAGGTCCAGCCACTCGCCCACTCCACCATGTTCCCAAGCACCAGATCTAGATGGCTTTTCAAGATGTCCAGGGATGGTGATTCAGCTGTCTCCCTGGGCAGCCCATTCCAGTGCATGTTCCACCATGTCTTTTCCATAGCTCTGAGCCTTCCTCCAAAGGAGAGGAACTTGTGTAGTACTTAAGCTTGGTTTGTCAGTCACTTGTGATTTAGCTATGTGTAACTTTGTTACATGATTCTGGAGAAGAGGTGTGTGAGGGCTGGCTGAGTGAGCTGGAGTTGTTTAGTCTGGAGAAAGGGAGGTTGAGGGGAGACCTCATTGCTCTCTACAACTCCCTGAAAGGAGGTTGGAGTGAGGTGGAGGTTGGTCCCTTTTCCCTAGTAACAAGTGATAGGATGAGAGGAAATGCACAGGGATGGTTATGGTTAGACATTAGAAGGAACATCTTGATGGAAAGGGTTCTCAAAGTCTAGGATTGGCACTCCAGGGAGGTGGTCAAATGCTTATCCCTGGAGGTGCTTAAAAGCCATCATACTTTTACCCGTTTGTCTTGTCTGTGTGTTGTAGGAGAAGTTTCTTGGGGAGGTAATAAGGGAAGTTCTTGTTTTCATCTTTTTATTATGCTCTGCTGGAGAACACTGAGGCTGTAATGCCATGGTGTCACCTAACAGTAAGAGGCAACTTACAGCTAGGCAGAGACAAGGAAATGCTATAAGCCTGAGCTTGCACTGCCTCTTGATGCTCTGCTCCCTGCATCCCCTCTCTGCAGACCTGCCCTGCATCTTTCCCTTGCTTGCACTTAACAGAGAGATTCTGTTGGCTATATTCTTGCAACAACTCCTATATCTAGTGGTGAAGGGGACAGGGAGACATGTGTGCTGTGGATGTCTGTCTTCTCTTTCCACTGTGTTTCATTAGAACTCTCTGATGTGGCATGCACTACCTGATGCAAATGTATCCATATGATTAGCAAATCTTGCCAGTTTTACCTGTGTTGCAACTATCTTGCTTAGGATCTGGCTCTGCAAGCAGTATTCCCAGCCAGCCAGTCATCTCCCAATCTAACTATTTTCAGACAGTGGTGATAAAACAACATCTAAATTAGCTCCAAAAATTCTGAGGGTTTTTGAAGAGCGTAACTCACCATCATAAGCTCCTTTGGCTGGAAAAGAGCCATGGAGAGCCACCTGTAGAAATGGGATTTTCCTCCAGTCATATGTTTGAGGACATGGAAATGGATGACTTTATACCAAGGACTATAATTTAGAGAGAGAGGAGATGGCAGGCTGATTATGTGGGAGAAAAATCTCTTTAGGAAATACATGACATCTCCAATCCTGTCAGATGAGCAGAGATTCACTCAAACTCTAACTTCTATAAATGACTTAATAGTAAAGATTTGGCCCATAGAGGTAAGAATTGTATTGTGCTGAAGGCTACAAGAACTGGGGAGCTTTGAGGAATGATACTTCTTTTCTTTTTGAGTAGATGTAGTAGCAAAATGTTCTGAGCTATAATTAATTGAACATGACTCTTGCAAGGTTTGAAATAACTGTCATTATGTACATTTGTGGCTGAAAGAATCCTAATGTGCTTAGCATTCACTTATAAGTCTGGATAATGTGTGCAGCCTTTAAGGCCCCAAGTTTGGAGTGGGACTTGTTTGTTATGGTTCATCATTGTGTAAAAATTACATTGACACAATTAAAGAATGAATCAATGTGGAGTAAAGGTGCTTCAGATGACATTTTGAACATACAGAGCTAGCAAGCACAGGCTTGGGTGCAGCTTTACCCCATCCTCATATGTACATGTGTGCACATGTGTGTGTACATATTCCTGTTTGCTGTGCTTAGTTTGTGCAAAGCCCTAAGCTATCAAATTTAGTTTTCAAGCATGCAAAATCACAGAATTGTTTTGTTTGGAAAAGACCTCTAAGATCATAGAGTCTGACCATTGACCTAACACCATCACAGCCACTAAATCATGTCCTGAAGTGCCATATCCACACATTCTTGAACATCTCCAGCAATCTCTGACCACGCTCCAGCTAAAAAGATGAGTGAGTCACAGTGCCTCCTTCTTCTTTCTCCTGCTTTTGTGCTTTTGGATACACATATATTTGTTATTCAGTTTCACAGAATAGTAGAATCATTTCAGTTGGGCAAGGCCTCTAAGATCACCAGCTTCAACTGTCAAACCAACACTGCCATAGTCATTAAACTGTCTCAAAGTGCCATGTCAAACACCTCCTATGGTAGGACTATGACTACACCACGTCATTGGGCCTCCAATCCTTCACCATTTTTTCAATGAAGAAATTTCAGGGTCTAGAGAACGTGTCTTATGATGAGTGGCTGAGGGAACTAGGGTTGTTTAGTCAGGAGAAGATGAGACTGAAGGGAGACCTTCTCACTTTCTGCAGCTTTCTGAAAGGAGGTTGGTGAGGGATGTGGTTTAGCCCCAGCCTTGGTAGTATTCAAGAATGATTGGACTCAAAGATCCTATCAATGATTCTGTGATTCAAAGATTTTGAAAATGGAAGCATTTCCTTAGTGTGGTCTCCTACACCCTTTCAAGATCTTTTTCAGGCAAATTACTGCAACTCACCTTGACTGGCCTAATTTTTATTTCTTCTTTTTCTTCTACCTAGTTCCACACTGATACATTATGTTGTGGTCTGAGTGGCACTTGGGTTTCAGCACCATTAACTGACAGAGTTTAAATACAGGAAATGTTCCTTGAATGGTTGCTTTGTTTGTGCCATGTGCTCACCTGAACTAGGAAAACTAAAAAAAAAAGACTTTTTTCATTTGGGCAGATGAAATTTTTTGGAAGGAAAAGAAAGAGCATTGCAGCCCAGAAGAGATTCTACTTCTTTAAGTATCAAAAGGGGAGGTTATAGTCCCACTCCTCTGTATTTATATCATTATCTGTGTGCTAGCTGCCCACAGTGACATATTAAATGGTACAAAACTCTCACTAAACACCTATAAACTCAGTCGTGTGCATCACATCCCACAGTTAGCAGAAGTGGGTTTGCATGTAAAGCAGTTCTATTTCAAAATAGAAACTCTTACTGGGCATTTCTTCAGCAGCATCTGTTTTCTTTATTTAACTTCATTAAAAGCTGCTTTAAAATGCATTGATGACATCAACATTTAGATAAGATTATGGTGTGATAGTTCTAGGTTCTAAGCCTCTGAAATAAATGAAAGTTCTTTATAAAGTATATTTTTTTTCTTGCAACTTACTCTTCAATTTAAAGTCTAAGCATCAAGAAGGTCAACAGCATCATGGCCTGCATCAGGAATAGCATAACCCAAGAGGAACAGAGAAGTGATTTTCCCCCTGGACTCAGCACTGGTGGGGACACATCTTGAGTTCTGCCTTCAGTTTTGGGGCCCTCACTACAAGAAAGACATTGAGGTGCTGCTACAAGTCCAGAGAAGGGCAGCAAGCTGCTGAAGGGTCTGCAGAACAGGGCTTGAGAGGACAAGCTGAGGGAACTGGAGTTGATTAGTCTAGAGAAAAGAAGGCTGAGGAGAGACCTCACTGCTCTCTACAACTCCCTGAAAGGAGGTTGGAGTCAAGTAGTGATTGGTCTCTTCTCCCTAGTAACAGTTAATAGGATGGGAGGAAATGGCCTCAGGTTGCACCAGGGGAGGTTTAGGGTGGATGTTAGGAAAAATCTTTTTACTGAAAGAGTGGTCCTAGGGAGGTGGTGACATCACTGTCCCTTGAAATGTTCCAGAAGTAGGTAGATGTGGTACTTCAGGACATAGTTTGATTTTCACAATGCATGGCTCCCCAGCTCTGACAAAACTTTGGGTTTTAAAGTTAAAATAAGTTAGAAGTAAAATCTTGGACCTTGGTTATTCATCTCAAAGACAATATCGTTACAGTGGTTTCCTGTTACAAATCACCTTTAACTGAGGGTCTAATTGATCTATGGGAACTAAAAATGAGTATTACTCCCAATAATAAAGACTTTTTTCTCCTCAACTCTTCATTTCTCATGACCTAGGCAGGAATGTCTGTATGGACCAGGGGACACCAGAGCCCAGAAATGTCTGTGCTGTCCCTTGTACTGCAGTGTTGCAGGTCTTCTGCTCTGGTGGTTCACAGTAAACACTTCCCAGCATTCTGACAGCTGGACATAGTCACATTTATTGTATATTTTCTTTTTTCAAATGGTATGTGCTAATAAGACTGATTGGGGAATGTTTAAGTCTGGTTTACAGAAGCCAAAAAAAAAAGGTATAGCTTTGTTCTGGTTGAGAAAACACACATTTTTATTTGTGGTTTCCTCATTAAATTCCCTGTGAAAATACCATCTCCCCACTCAATTTACAGGATGATCTTTGTAGTGGCCCTTCATGGGTTTTGGGAGTTTTGAGGTTCTTATAGCCCTGGAAAAATACCAGAGCTTAGTTTCTGTGTTCTTCGTCAATCTGACAGTTTGATATCCGAAGAACAGAGCTTCTTTCCCAGTTTGAATCACAATGCTGGTAAAATGAGATGGTGAAGTGACAGGAAAGTTGTCAAACTGCTGATGGAGACCCAGATAGCTACTACTCGCTATCCATTTCTGACTTTTTCAACTCAGAGAGGCACCAGGATTTATTTCAGGCAGAATGGACTGGCAAATCTGCATAAAAATGTAGTTGGGCAGCTCCAGAGCTCAAATAACTTGAAGAATAACGTGAAGAATTTTCTCCTTGAGTTCAGAAGAAACCTGCTATGTGCTAGCTCGTGCCAGTTACCCCTTGTCCTATCACTGGCCACCACCCAAAATAGCCCAGCCCCATCCTCATGACCTCTACCCTTCAGCCATTGATCGACATTGGGAAGATCCTCTCTCAGTCTGCTGTTTCCCAGGCTGCAGAACCCCAGGTCCTTTCCAGAGGCAACAAGAGTGGAGTTTCCACATGCCTGTCCCACAGGCTGCAGCAGGGCTGGTGCTTCAAAACCATGTCACAACAGCCCAGCTGCTGCAAATTAAACAGCGGGCTTGTTTTGCAAACTCCCTGGTTGCCTTATGACTTTTAAATGCCACCTGAATAAGGAGACTCCTTTGTTAGAGGAAGAAAGGAGGAAATCAGCAGACAGCTGCCTCTCTGTCCTCTCAGCCCTGGGGAAAACCTCTCTTCCATTGCTGCAGGGCACCAGATGCTGCACTCATAGCCAGTGCCCAAGGGGACACATTTAGCTGGAGATGTCATAGGACAATGCAATGGTTTCAGCAGGTATCAAAGTCTTTGGTTCACTTTATGGGTCAAATAAAGTTCTAGCTACAGCAGACTGGGGTTTTCTAGGACTTTTGCTCATTGTGAATCTTCACATTCACTTTTTTACTTTGAAATACACACAGCACAGCACAAAAAAATATTTCTGGAAAGAGCCATCTCTCAGCAGCAGTTCAGCATCACAGAAATTTAGTTGTGACAGGAGACCACCACAAGTCACTCACATGTCACCATTTCTGGAAGAAAGGTTTGCTACAGAGAAAATAAAAATTATGAGCTCAATACGTTTGAAGGATTTCAAGAGGTAGTATGGCAGAAAGCAGAGTGTGAAAAAGCCTGCTTTTCTGCAAAGGACCGAAATATCTCCTTCCCTCAGAGCCCATCCTCACATCATCACAATGAGGCTAGAACACAGCAGGTTTCGTTTGAACTTAAGGAGAAAATTCTCCGCTTTGAACTTGTTGGAGCTCTGGAGTTGCCCAGGGAGGCTGTGGAGTCTCCTTCTCTGGAGTTATATCAAACCTGTCTGGACACATTCCTGTGCAACCTTGTTTCAGCAAGGGAGTTGGACCAGATGATCTCCACCAGATGCTTTCCAGAGGTCCCTTTCAACCTCTGTCATTCTGTGACTCTGTAATACATGGCATGTAATGTAGAAAAGAAACAAAGTCTGCCTAGATTAAGCTATGAGGAGAGGCTGAGGGAGCTGCGGTTGTTTAGCCTGGAGAAGAGGAGGTTCAGGGCAGACCTCATTGCTGTCTACAACTACCTGAAGGAGGTTGTAGCCAGGTGGGGGTCAGTCTCTTCTCCCATACAACCAGCAACAGAACAAGGGGACACAGTCTCAAGTTGTGCTGGGGGAGGTCTAGGCTGGATATTAGGAGGAAGTTCTTCCCAGAGAGAGTGATTTGCCATTGGAATGGGCTGCCCAGGGAGGTGGTGGAGTCACCGTCCCTGGAGGTGTTCAAGAAAAGACTGGCTGGGGCACTTAGTGCCATGGTCTAGTTGACTGGATAGGGCTGGGCGATAGGTTGGACTGGATGATCTTGGAGGTCTCTTCCAACCTGGTTGATTCTATTCTATTCTATCTCTTGATGCTGTATTTTTTGCCCATTTATTAATTTTTAAAGATAATAGAAAGCTTTACAGGTGTGGAAGGAGCATGGAAAGGATGTCTCCATAGGCAAAGTTTGAACAGGAGACAACCATTAATATTTGGATGGAGCAATGATTGAGGTAGGACAGCTTTGTGATTAAGAGGCCTGCTCACACCCAGTAGACTTTGTGGCTTTCCTGCTGGCACTGTCTGTCTGTGCTCTCTGTTGCCCCAGCAGTGGGTGGAGTGCAGGAGTGGTCCATGAGACACAGCTCCAGCCCAGCTCTGGCAGTGGTCAAATGCCAGATCACAGCAGAACAATTCCCAAGGTTCCCATCTAGATGTGAGGGATATTAGTATCCTTTTATGTATAAGATTTTGCCCTCCAAAATCTGTGTAGCTCTCTAAAGTCCTGTTATTGGACTTGACAGCAGCATACTCATGGCAGGTACCTTTCTGAGCAAGGCATCTTGACAGCCACATTGTTCAAATAAACTAAGGTTCATAAAACCTGGTGTTTCCTTGATCTTGAAGGGACCTTGCTGCTCTAGGTCAGCTCTGAGCCCACCTCATAGAATTACAGAATCATTAAGGTTGGAAAAAACCCTCTAAGATCATAAACTGTCACCCAGCATCACCATGCCCACTAAACCACATTTCCAAGTGCCATTTCTACACATTTTTTAACACCTTTGGGGACGGTGACTCCACCACCTCCCTGGACAACCAACGCCTGACTAGCCTTCTCAATAAAGAATTTTTTCCCAATATCCAATCTAAAGCCCTGGTACAACTTGAAGCACTTCATCCTGGACAGCACTGACACCAGAATCCACTGCTGGCAAAGCCACATGAGGCAGTGGTCACCACACATTATATAATATAAATAAAATCTTGATGTCATCCAGCATCGGAGATTTCAGGGCTCTGTGGCTAAATGGCTCCTAATCCATAGGGATTGTTTGTGCGTGTTTGTTTCTCAGGGATTCTTTACTAAAAAACGAGATTGGGTTATGCTCCCTTGTTCTCTCTAAAGCAAGCAGGTGCCAGAAGAGAGGATCCAATCTGGAAGTGTCTAGGTAATTGGTAAACATTTAAATAGGCATTATTCTATTAGTTGTCCCCCTGACAGCCAGAGCAATGAGGCTTTTTTTCACTTCTGCTGCTTGCAAATGCTGCTGTAACACAAACGGGAATACTGCAAAAAGAACCTGGAGAAAACTCAGAGGCAAAGCACTCAGTTAGGGAAACCCTGCAAGGAAAGGAGGGAGCAAAAGCCCTGAAGTATAATAGGAGCTGAATAATGGCACCCTGTGAACAACAAACATCTCAGAGTTTTCCAGGCATCTCACCTGGATGCTTCCAGAACACTATTGACTGAAAGCTTTGTGGTAATCAGTTGCAATCTTTGCTTCCACAAAGCGAACTTTAGCCCTCTTTGAAAGCAAAAAAAATGCCTGGAGAAAGAAGAAAGGTGAAGCCCAGGCCCTGTTTCTGTTTCTCTTTGTTACCAAGCCTTTCAAAAGGGCTCATTGACACCAGTGCTAAGTCTTTTTTGTGTTGCTTTTTTGCGTTGCTTTTTTGCGTTGCTTTTTTGCATTGCTTTTTTTTTTTTTTTTGCAGTTTTTCTTAGCAGGAGAAAATTGTATTGGCTCAGTAAGGATATTTTCTCACATCAGGCTTTTCCAGCTTTCATGATGCTCTAGCTTTATTTTTTTCTACATAGGTGTGTTATTTTTACCATGGGAGGAAAGTAGCAAAAATCTCTCCTTGTAGGAAGGTTGCATGGGAGGAAGGTGAAGCAAGTTCTGCAAATAGGCTTGTTTCAAATGCCACTCTAGAGAGAGAGACTGCAGATTTTTGGAGACTGGGTGCCATGTGGTAGGTAGGAGGGGATTTCTGTGCTATTGATTAATTCCAAATTGTGTGGGTTTTTTTTGGCATAAATGAATGGGGTCTTTGCCAACTTCATCTTAATTTTCCTTCTGTCAAATCAGCTGTGTGAGAGCTGTATGAAGAAGAAGTTTTGAAGGTGGGGGTTAGTCTCCTCTACCTAGGATCAGGTGACAGAACAAGAGGAAATGGCCTGAAACTGTGCCAGAGAAGGTTTAGGTTGGATATTAGGGAAAGAATCTTTAGTGAAAGTGTGGTCAGGCATTGGATCAGGCTGCCCAGGGAGGTGGTGGAGTCACCATCCCTGGAGATGTTCAAGAAACATGTGTACATGGCACTTTGGGACATGGTTTAACGTCCATGGTGGTCTTAGGTTGATGGTTGGACTCGATAATCTTAGAGACCTTTTCAAACCCAAACAATTATATGGTTCTGTGAAGGACTCTGGAATCTGCAGGGCTTGATAGCATTAACTTTTCCTTCTTCTTGGGTGAGGGAGCATGGCTTTTCCTGAACTGTAGTATATTTACACATGTAATTCCTTTCACAAAGTTTGCAGAACCTTATTCTCAAGAAATCCTATGTATCTCCTGGAGCTCAAAAGGCTTTGGATATTATGCTCTTTACTGGGAATGCCATGGAGATGAGGAAAACCAAACCACTCTGAATAAAGTGCAAATCCTGCATGTCAATAACAGAAATTTGCATAGATTAGGAAACAGAAGCCTAAAAAATTTATGGCTGTTGATGAACCCTGTCCTTGTGTTAGAGAATCTGTGCCATTATCTAAGTGAGCTGCTCAGCTGTGCTAGCACTGCACTGCAAGATGAGCTCGGTGGACAAAAGAATATTGCAGGCTGGAGGAATATAAGGTAAAATAAAATTGAACAGATAAGAAAAAAAAACACCTGTTTTACTGAACTAAAAATCCTCAATCTATGATCAACTTTTTTGATGTCGAGAGCAGAAGGTACAAATCTAGGCTGTTCCACGGCGTGGTGCTGAACAATGCCAGCCCTGTAACACAAAGAGCATCCCACTCAGAGAAATTCAGTCAGGTTGGCTTTATCCTGACAAATGCTCATTTAATGCAGCTGTTGGAGCAGTGCAAGCTACAGATTTGCAGTAAGTCACGTTTCTGGGGCTCATCTCAAATACTGGCCTTATGAAAGTTGGGGATTTTTTGAAGGTTTGTCTTTTGGCATCAGGCTGGAATGATACAGAGGGTGGAAAATAATTTCATAAGATAGAAGAATCAATGGTTTGCCCCTCTAAAATGCTGTGACAAAGGCAATTTAACACAGAATTGTGGAATCATAGAATGGTTTGTTTTGGAACATGAGTGGCAAACCAACAGGTTTCAAAGAAAAACATGAAATAAGTCCTTGAAAGGCAAATAGAACTTACAGGGAAAAGGGCTGATGTTGATTTCACTGCTTCAAAGAAATTTCAGATAGATAGATAGATACAGAGGGAGAAAAGGACTTTGTGTGGCTGGCAGAATGGAAAATCTTCTGGAAAATTACAACTGGATCTTCAAATTGGAATGTAAGCAGAAGGAAAAGACACTGAAACCTGTTTATAAATAGCTTGAGTTTGTGAGAATTGCATCTTTGGTTTGTTACTGCTACCCAAAGTGAACCCTACACAGAGGAGTAGGTATGACCCACAGCCCAAATGTGTGTTTTTCTGGCAAGACTGAAAGAGAACAGCATGAATTAACAACTCAGCCTCCTCTCCAAATCTCTGGCTCCTAGCAGGTCTGAGAGTCAGAATGCTGCGCACAGGACATGGTGTTTGGGCTAAGGCACACACTTTGCTTATCTTAAAAAAATGCTTTGGACAATGTGGTTGTAAAGGTGCCTTGCTCAGAAGGGCACCTGCCATGAGTATGCTGCTGTCAAGTGTCAAGTCACATTTTCTAGGTTCAGTTTAGGGGCCCTCACTAGAAGGACATTGAGGTGCTGGAGTAGATACAGACAAGGGCAACCTGGTGACAGGTCTAGAGAGCAGGTCTGGTGAAGACAAGCTGAGGGAACTGAGTTTGTTTGGTCTGGAAAAGAGGAGGCTGAGAGGAGACCTCATTGCTCTCTACAACTCTCTGAAAGGAGACTGGAGTGAGGTGGGTGTTGGTCTCTCTCCCCCTCCCCCCCCTTTTTTTTAAAACTTCATTATTTCTAAACATTTCACATTATAAATGGTCAGCAGAGAGTAGAAAAGAAGAGGATTATTTGAGCTATTGTTACAAAGCACTGTGAAAACCAATCATAACCCTTTTAAAACAGAGAAATGCAGAAAACTCTAAAAGTTACACTTATTTTTTTTCAAGAATATCTGCTAAAGTACTTTAATAAAGATCATTTTATGCCATGTGCCTTTTTCACTTACAGGAGTTCTCCTTGATTCAAAGGGATTTTCTTTCCTTTTAAACACAGCACTTAATTAATGTGTAAATCATGGAGATAATTCAGTCTAGAGCTGTTGAGAGTGCAGGTGAACTCTTCCAGTTGCTTATTTTAAACCAATTTCCTGCACAGACATTGAGTGATGATGGGTGGCTAAGGGAATGATTAGTCACAACGATTATATGAGCACAAGCAAAGAGGTTTTGTGTTATAAGTACAATAATTATTTCTCAAAATGAGGCACATCCAAAGTATTGACACCACATTAAGAAAGTCCAAATGTGGCTCAGATCTGATAATGATGAGATAGCAGTGAAATACAGCTGCATTTCTGCTGTGTTATTGAATTGCTCAGCTTGATTGCATTCCCAACCTTTTTCAGCCTCTCAGTAGAGCAAGACTTGAAAGCTACAAAGTCTACATTGTCTTGAAAGACTTAGTGTTGTCTGGCATTGAGCCAGCTTGAGAATATTCATTTTTTTATCTTCTCCTTTCTTTGACTCCTATGCAAAAGAATTACCTTTATTCACAGAAATTGCCAATAAAAATTGTGCTATGAGGTCTGATCTGCTGGATCAAGGCCAGATTGGACAGGAGTACTTGAGCACAAGGAGCGTTCAAGGCCAGGTTGGACAGGGCCTTGAGCAACCTGGGCTAGTGGAAGTGGGGTTGAAACTAGATGATCTTGAAGGTCCCTTCCAACCCAAACTCTTCCATGGTTCTACGATGGCTGTGTTTCAGCAATGGAGTTGCTTGGGATGCTCTATGCTAACAGCAGGCTGACATTTCCAGCAGAACTTCTTGTTCCAGAGAGTTTCTGCTGTGGCTTTAAGCAATGTGCCTGGTAGCTGTATCATAAAGCAAATACCTGTTGCCTGTGTGCTAGAACTTTATCTACTGATCTGTCTGACATACTGCACGATGACGAGAATGTTACTGATACAAAGATGAATTTTGAAAGAGTGTTTGTCTCTAGAGGCAGCTTTGAAAGGGTGTTTGTCTTTACATTTGGCTCTTGGAGTGTTTGGGAGACTTGGCTTCAAATTCTGCTTCTTGCCAGAGCCAGGAGATTGATTTGGCTGCTTGCTTCTGAAACCTACAAGCCAATGTGGGTAACTATGTGCAAGCTAGATAGGTGCTCTCTCACTCTCTCCAGGAGGAAAGTCCAGCTGCATTGATTTCAGTGGTGCCACTGAAAAGCTTCATTGTGGGAGGATGGCAAAGAAATGAAAGAAAACTCTGTGATGACTACTTGGTGCTAGTGTTGGCTAGGGCCTTCCCCTAGCATCAAGCTCTTTGTCCTTGGCTTTGCTCTGTTGTCTTAAACTGTCTCTGGGGCTTTTTGATCATCTGTGCATTAGCAAAGCTGTATGTTTGTTCTCTGTACAACATAAAGTGAATAGAAATGTTTTATAGAAGGTAATTAATTGGATAATTGAGCATGGATAATTGCACTGAGCAATTAGATTTTAATGTATATTGGTAAATATGGACTAACCTTTTAGCAATCTGTGTGCACTCATCCAAAGCAATGGAAAATATTCCCAAGTGATTCTAATTTCAAAAGAGATGTTAAGGAAAGAAATTGGACCTTCTACATGGCTGTAGCTTCTCAGGCCCCTGCAGGCCTTCAGTTCAGGGCTCATGACTGTAACTTTTGTTTCATTTACATTGCAAATGAAATCTTATGGTGGTTTTGGTCTTTGGTCACGTAGGAAACCGGTGCCTGGCAGTTGCCTCTGTGTCTTTGCTACACAGAGGTTGCCTGTTCACTACTGACACGCACGTTCTCCGACAGCAGAAATGCAGAGCTGATGTCATGCCGTGCAACATCTGCTAAATTCACGTGGGGAAAGAGAATATGAAAACAAATACACAAAGGGCACAGCTACTGAGATGATAAATATTGTTTTTTCCATGCCACACCCAAACCAAAAATAAAGACAGAGGGCCCCTTAACAAAGCTTTATTCAGGTTCCTGAGGACTGACAGTAACTGTTTGTTTTCCACTGAGCTGTGAGAGAACAAGACTGATACCTTACTTCAGAAACACGGATTTGCCTGAGATTTACACCTCTTTTCCTATGAGTAGATCAGAAGATGAGAAGAAAGCTCTGTGGAGATTGACAATGTTAAAGATAATGCAAATGCAATCACTATCAAGCTTGCATGCCATGATAGGAATAACATCCGGTAACATTATTTTTCATGGAATCACAGACCTCCAAGATCATCAAGTCCAACCATTATGTAACTCTTCCAGGGCCACTGCTACACCTTCAGCACCACATCAGGATGACTTTTCAGTACATCTAGGGATGGAGATTCAAGCAATTCCCTGAACAGCCTGTTCCAGTGCTTGAGAACTCTTTTGATACAGAAGTTTGTCCTAATGTCTAACCTAAACCTCACCTTGGTGTAATTTGATGCCTCTTGTCCTATCAATTGTGAGTTGTGACAAGAGACCAACACCCACCTATCTACAACCTCCTTTCAGTAGAGTGAGAAGGTCTCCTTCAGCTTCCTTCCACCAGACTAAGCAATCCCAGCTCCCTCAGCTGCTCCTCTAAAGACTTATCTTACTTTGGAAGAAAGAAACTGCCCGTGGCATGGAGCAGTTTGCATTGGCTAGCCGGACAAGAGGAGCAACAAGTGAAGGAGCTCAGGGGCTGGCTGCAGTCCTGGAGTTGGGAGGTGCTGTAGGAGTGAACATTCCACCCGGGATGGAGAAGGGGAAATTGCTGAGTGGCTGTATCAGGGCATAGGTGGTGCTTTCTGCATCCTGGATTCTTGCACAAAGCTCAGGTGCTTAATAAGGTAGATAAAGTTGGGCACTCCCAAATCTGCTGCTGATTAAACTGTTGCAAAATAACAGGGAGATGAAGGAGAAGGGAGTGTAACAAATACAGCTCAGTCAATAAATACAGTCACTGCAATAAATACAGTGGGGAAGACAGGAAGTTAGAGGGGGGAACAGCCAGACAAGTCCTTAGGAATAGGGCTCTATAGGGTTCATCTGAAGCATTCTCTGCCTCTCCTGCCTGAAAGCTGCCTTCAGAGACTATGCACCATAAGGGGACATTAGTGAGTGATGAAATCATTAAGGTTGGAAAAGGCCTCTAGGCTCATCCAGAGAAACCATCAACCCAACACCACCTTGCCCAATAAACCATGCTCCTGACTGCCATGTCTACATGTTTTTTGAACACCTCCTGGGATGAATGCCAACCTCCCTGGGCAAAGTGCCTTAATGTCCAGATGTACCTTTCTTGAGCATGGGAGACTGGGCAGAAGTGAAATACCTGGTTTGTTACGAGTTCACAGAATCATTTGCAGAGCTTCTGTCCAACACAAATAAACTGTGCTAATGTGGTGTCAATTCTGCTGCCAGCAGTGTCTAGGTAGCACTAGCACAGCTTGCACCAGGCTGGTTCTTGTTCTCCTGGTCTCTGTTGACAGCATGAAGATTTGATACTATTCTCACTGGAGCCAGTATGAAAAGTTATCTGGGTGGGCTTCAGGTAGAAAGGGTTTTCAATCTTCTTACCATGGGATACTATGTCCTAAGTAACATACTCAGCTCTCTCAGAAAATCAGAGTGCCTGCTATAGAAATCAACTGGACCTTGTTTACATTAAATGAAACAATCATGGAATAGTTTCAACTGGAAAAGACCTTTTAGATTATCAAGTGCTACCTCTACCAAGTCTGGGGCTAAACCAGGTCCTTTAGCATCACATCTCTGTGGCTTTTAAACATCTCTAAGTATGGAATTCAACCACCTCCCTGTTCCAGTCTTTGAGGAACCTTTCAGTCAGAAAGTTTCTTCTAATAGCCAACCTAAACTCGTCCTGCTGCAACTTGAGGCCATTTCCTCTCCCCTTGTCACAACTAATTGTTCTTTAATAGGTGGGAAATGATGCCAAGTTAAGCCAGGCCCAGTTGGTAACATCAAAAAGAGTAAGCCTGAAGGAGATGTGCTACTCCTCACTATTGCAAACAGAAAAGTTATGTGAATTAATAATAGAATATTCAACCAGAAATAACTTTTTGTAACCAGAAAGCATCTGCGGTTTTGCAGCAAACATCTGTGGTTAAAGTGGAAAAAAATGGAAGTTAAAGTTGTACAAAAACTGCAGACAGAAAAAAATCACAGAAAAAAAAAAAGAAAATTTGGTATTTTTTTCCCCTTGCTTCCTGCTGTAAGTGATTAAATGTTTAGTTTCTAAACAATGTACTCAGCTCTTAATAAAATTCTGAAGTTCTTCCATATGTCTGAGTGAAAGTGACTCAGAGGAGAGCTCACAGAAAAATTGCTGCTTGCTTTCTTTTTTCCCCACAATAATCTCTTTTGACCTTTCTACCAAAACTCATTTATTCTGTCCATTTTGATACCAAGCATTCAAGAAGTGAAACTCCATCGTGTTTTATAACTATTCTCCTTAGCAATACACCCTGCTTGCCAGCAAAAGTCAGCGCTTGCCATGCATCATTACTTGGGCATGAAGCTTTGACATTACTTCTCCTGCATGATCAGATGCTAAATGAGGTGCTCCTGGTTAAGGAGCAATGAGGATCTGGCCTCTTGCTCTGTGTCAGCTCTGCCTCACCTATGATAACTTTGTTGTGTGTAAATCATGACCATATGTAACCCTCAGATAAACAGGGTCTGAAGGAGGGCTTATTAGTTTGAAACAAATATTTATTCCCTCGCTATGTTTTGTCATCTTTTGTTTGTTTGTGTTGACTTCCCATACCCCAAGTCTTTTGTGAAATGGCATCTGTGGAAGATGTAGACAACCCTTATTTAACCAGATCCTGAGCAAACATAGCAAAAGGCCATTTCTTCCTGAAAGGCCTGCAGAAAGGCTTTCCTTGGCTTTCATTCAGTAAAGCCTGAGAGCAAACACTTGAAGTTAGATTGTTTCTCTGAGATTGGGTACAAACATCTCTGTGGTTAGAGAAGGGCCTCAGCACTCATAAATGTTTACCTTGCTTGGTGACCACATTCAGTCAGACTTTCCAAGGAAGCCACAATTCCCTTCCCTTTGTTCTGGGTTCCCACCTTCCTAGAGCTGCAGAAAACTCATCAGGTTGGTGGCTTTTAGTATTAGCCTAAAGCCTGGCACAAGCTTCCTGAGATTTTCAAGTCTTTTGGAAGATCTGGACTGGCTTTTGACCAATGCTTGTCTTGTTTGTGGATTTGGGGTAAAGAGGAAGCTTCCAAACTTCTGGCGGTGTTTTGATTTTTAAATTTGTTTGACTTCCTTTAAAGTCCACGTGAAAAACCCCCTCACTTAAGTTTCCAAAAATCTGTTTCCAAGAATAGAATAGAATAGAATAGAATCAACCAGGTTGGAAGAGACCTCCAACATCATCCAGTCCAACCTATTGCCCAGCCCTATCCAGTCAACTAGACCATGGCACTAAGTGCCTCATCCAGGCTTTTCCTGAACACCCCCAGGGACGGTGACTCCACCACCTCCCTGGGCAGCCCATTCCAATGCCAATCACTCTCTCTGTGAAGAACTTCCTCCTAACATCCAGCCTATACTTCCCTTGGCACAACTTGAGACTGTGTCCCCTTGTTCTGTTGCTGGTTGCCTGGGAGAAGAGACCAACCCCCACCTGGCTACAACCTCTCTTCAGGTAGTTGTAGACAGTAATGAGGTCTGCCCTGAGCCTCCTCTTCTCCAGGCTAAACAACCCCAGCTCCCTCAGCCTCTCCTCATAGGGTTTGTGTTCCAGGCCCCTCCCCAGCCTTGTTGCTCTTCTCTGGACACGTTCCAGCACCTCAACATCTCTCAAGAGGTTCTCAGCACCTCAATCTCTCAAGAACCTCTCTTTTCTTCTTTATGGGCAGAAATTACTTGATTTGTATGTCCTCCCTGTGAAACACTACTTTTGACTCTATTACTATGACAAAGCAAGGGAATAGGACAGGTTATTGCATTAGGGGGAAAAAAAAGGAGTTGTTAAAGCAGTGTAAATTCCTGTAATGAATGTAAAATTGTGTGTATAAAGAGCACCTGAAATGCTGGTAGCCAGAGAGCAAATCATGGAATGGCAGAGGTTGGAAGGGACCTCTGAAGGTCATCAAGTTCAATCTCCCTGCCAAAACAGGATCAGCTAGGGCAGGTCACACAGGCATGCATCCACATGGGTTTTGAAAGTCTCTGAAGAAGGAGACTCCACAACCTCTCTGGGCAGCCTATTTCAGTGCTCCTCTTATATTCGTTTCTTGAGGAGAGGAACTACAGCTCCCTCTCATTCCACAGCCAGCCAGTCTCTCTGGTAAAGAAACTTCAGTGTTTGTCCTGCCCTTCACCCCACAAACATACTTTGTGTAATTAACACTGAACAAAGTTACCTGCTGAGCTGCTAAGTGCTGGTTTACCATGGCACACCCCATTTGTACAAACATTTCTGGCTATGGCAGGCTGCTCCTAGCATGTCAGGTGCAAGGTTACTCCTCAGGGAAAGCCTGAGTAATAGGATGGCTGTTTATCGGTGAGCTGGTGAGTTCCCCTCACTCCCTTAAGCTTTAAATTTAGGTTAGCAAATAAACTCATTATCTTCAAGAGCTTCTAAATGGATTTTTGTAAATAATTGAAGTTCAGAGGTGAGTTGTAGTAAATTTGGAACAGAAATATAATAGCTTCTTGTTATATTCCCATCAGTGCAGTTCTAAGCTCTGCTGCTGAGATGTTAGAGGCACAGTTAGGTACAATGCTTTCATGTCTCAGGCTGAACAGACACCAGGCCATACTGTCAAAGGGTCCTTCTCAGTGTTAGACCCGCTGTGTTTTGAGATTAGCACTCTGAAAGTGAATGGCAGCACTCAAAATTTTAAGCACTACTGATAAACTTCAACAGGAGGTGTCCCTCCCATGGTAGGGGTGTGTGTGTGTGAAACTAAATGTCTTGAAGGTCTCTTCCAATCCAAACTATTCTAGGATTTTAAGCTTGTTTAGGCTAAAAGTTTAGAATTATAGACTGGTTTGAGTTGGAAGGGACCTTCAAGATCATGTAGTTCCAAATCTCTAATGTATTTTAAGTACTGGTACTGATGAAACACTTCCCTCCCCCCAAAGAAAATTGAGAGCTTGTGTGGGAAGAAGAAAAAGAGATGAGTTTTATAGAATAAACTAAGGGGAAATACATTGCTTGCAATCACCACCTAACCACCGTAGGAGTAAAACAGTAATCACTGCTTGCTGCTTTTATGCAGTGGGAATCCTCAGTGGGTGGAAATCTTATGATGCACTGGAGATCTTTTAGTAAATATAGATGCTGTAGCTCTATAGAATGTAGTCTGCAATTATAGTCCTATAAAGGGATTAAAATGCTGAACATTTAGAACACTGTCTGAAAACAATCACTGTTCAAAGACAATTGTGATGACAAAAAAAGATTTGTGATACAAATGCTAATACTGCACCCGAAAAAAACACTTTAGCACAAGTAAAAAAAAAACAAACCCTCCTGCAATATTGCCAGCAATTGTCACCAAAACCTTCTCACTCCATGTGAAAATGGATACTCTTTAGTATGACCTGAATTTGTGCTGAACTGAGTTTTAACTGACTTCCCTCTTCCTCCCTATGTTGTACGTTTTTCTCACTGCAATGCTCCCCATCTGCCTTTCATTTGCTTGGGTAAGATTTTCTTTTTTGTTTTTAAGTGCACCAGATTATAGGAGGGGAAATCAGAAATGTTGTAAGTTCAATGAGGAAGCCCCATCTGTTAAAATTCACTTCGAGAGAAGTGACTGAAACAATGTGCAATTCATGGTCTAAGTAAAGCCAAGAGTTCTAAATCCCCTTGTTTCAGACATCAAAGACATATTAACTCCCCCTGCACCTCACGTACTCTAACACAACCAGTTCAACAACTAAGAAATAGTCTAAAATACTACTTTTTACATAGATTTGGCTTTAAAAACTCATTTTGTTTATATCTCTCCCGAGCCAACCCTGCTTCTGAGTATAAAAACAATACCGACTCTACAACAGGTGGAACGAGTGAGGTCAGATATTCTCAGGATAAAACTCTTTAGTCTATCTGGACGCTAAAAAAAGAAAGAGGGTACAAAGCACACCCTGCAAACAGTTTCTCTGGAAAGCACAGTGTTGCAAGTTTAAAGGCAGAAGAACTTTTCCTACCTGTAGCTTTTGTGCGGATCAGGAAGTGTAGCTTGTTTCTGCTTACAATCTTCCATGGCTTAGCTGGGCTTCTGCATTTGAATGTTAAATATGTAAGAATGCCTTGTGGAGCTGGGGAGTTTGTATGACCTCTTAATGAGACACTGTAGTTAGTGTCATTGGGTATTAAGGCATCATGTGACTGCAGATGAAAATAAAATCCTTTAAAGTTTGCATTTAATACTTCCTAGAATCTGTAACCCTTTACCTGCAAGCTGGCTGAAAACCTGAGAGAGCTCACTGTTTTATGGGCTGGGTTTGAGACAAGAGAAGAGGAAGGACACGTGCCAAGTCATTCCTCCAGGATAGTCACTTACAAGAACCACAGGTCCGAGCCTGTCAGTCCATGAATGATGCTGTTTTCATCTTCTTAAAATTAAATCTCCCCAGGTCACAAACGGTGCTGCAGAAAGTTGCTCTGGTTACATTGGTTACTTTTATCTAGCACTGACATTTAATCCCTACTGTTCTGGGTGATGTTCCCCGGAGCAGCTCTGCTCTAAGGTGGATTTGCAGGCATTGCAGTTGCCTCTAAAAGTTGCTGTTGACTTTTCTGGAATCATTTTGGTTTGGGTGTGATGTTTCCAAAAGTGGTATGAAAGATGTTCTGCTGTCACAATCCAGTTAGGAGAGTGCTCCCTGGGCAGCTCACCTAGGCAATGCCTGCAAGCAGCTGGGTGAGGGGTTTCCCAGCTGTAATCTTTAATGTATATCAAGATACCTGGAAACTAAGAAAAACAGCCCACAGCTCCCGGAAACGGCTAGCACTAACATTGCGTCATCTAAATGCATGTGTCACAGCTGGGGACGGTCCAAAGCAGCACTAGCAGAGCCTGCTCCATAATAGTTGGAAATGTTCTGCTAAATCCTGCTCTTGCTTGTGATGTTAAGCCATATGGAAGCAGCTACACAAGGTTCATCTGCTGTAGGAGTAGGTGTGCTGTTCTCACCTTAAATAATGGTGGGTTCCTGCTGAAGTCCTGCTTGTCTTTCTCATGCAAAGTACCCTCCTCAAATCCTACTCCAGCAGCAGAAATTTGTCCTGTTGTGTTTTGTGAGGGGGAGGTAGGACAATCCTAATCCTGTCAGCAGTGGGCTGAGGAGAACAGGTGGGTCCTGTGCTGGGGTGCAGAGGCTGAGTTGCACCACCTGGCCCCAGCCTCCCTCCAAGAAGCAGTGCACTGGGGGCTGAAATGTCAGATGCTAGCAAAGAAATGAATAAAAGCTACTTTGGATCTGGTTATTTTAAGTAATGTCATCAAGTGAAGGCCAAGTATCGTTTACAGGCTGCGAGCTAGCAAACTATAAAGCTCTGCAGCAGCTCTTTGGCTGATTTTAAGCTTTTTTTTCTCTCCTGCAAACTTTTAGTTCCAGCTGAAAACAGACTTTGAAAGCCAGGAAATGTGTCTCAAAAATCCCTTCACTAAACCTTTCAAAAATCTTTGCTAAATTCTTCCAAAGGCCTCTCTGGTCAGTGAGGGAAGAATTGTCAGGCTAACAGCCCCCCAGGGTGTTGGAGGAAGTGAGGAAGGTGAGAGATGCAACAACTGGGGACCATCTCTGCAGTGTGGAGTATGATGCTGTGCACAGACTCATGCAGGTGTTTACAGCCCCTGCCAGGCTGGGGCTGGCCCCAGTGGGCCAACTCTGTATCTAGTGGTGTGTTGCCATTACCTTCATGGTGGTTGGGCTAATGGGCTGAGAAATGTGGTGAACCAGAAGGCCACTGGATGTGACTTCAGGGAGACTGCTTCCCCCTTTCTCCTGATACCTGATCTCCTCATCCTCAGACCCTTTTCAGGGCACTTGTGTTTTTGGCATTCCACAGGCCATTCATCCTCACAGTTCCTTAAACCTGCACTCAGTATTTCTGCAGTAGCGGGTTAAGTTCTGCCCCAGCTCCTGCTCTGCTCCTATAGAGCTGTTTCCGAAACCTAACCTCTAAGTAACCTAGAGAGATGGGGAACTACTGGAGAAAGTCCAACAGAGGCCACAAAGATGCTGGTGGGACCGGAACTTCTCTCATGTGAAGACAGGCTGAGAGACCTGGGGCCACTCAGTCTGAAGAAGAGAAGACTGAGAGGGGATCTTCTCAATGGTTATGAATAGGCATGGGGCAAGAGGATGAGGCCAGACTCTTTTCAGTGGTGCCCAGTGATAGGACAAGAGGCAAAAGACACAAACTAGAACACAGGAGGTTTCACTGAAACATGAGGAAAAACTTTTTTACTTTGAGGATGCTGGAGCACTGGAACAGGTGGTTGTGGAGCCTCCTTCTCTGAAGACTTTCAAAACCCTCCTGGATGCGTTTCTGTGTGACCTGCCCTAGCTGACCCTGCTCTAGCAGAGAGGTTGGACTTGATGATCTCCAGAGGTCCATTCCAACCCCTACCATTCTATGATTCTGTAATGTTTTCTATGAATATGTGCAACTATCATATGATTCTAGTCCTTGGTCAAAAACATGAGTGTGACAAATATTTTTTCAAAGGAAAAGCAGTTGAGACATTCAGCCTGCAGAAATCCTCTTTTTCCTCTAATCTCATTCTTGTACCTTAGTCAACTGTTTTGGCTGAGGTTTTTTTGGAGAATGTTCCTGCTGAGACAGAAGTCTGCCTGGAAAAAGTACAGCCCCAAAGGTCAAATCTGTAACTTCAGCTACTGTTGTCAACATGATATTACAGTGGTAAATGCCAGGCAATTTATTAGCAGGCAATGGAATAACACAGACAAAGGGCAGCAAACTGTCCTCTTGCTTTTGGGAAGTTCTGTTTTCATCTGTGCTGCAGCACATCTGCATTTTAACTCCCTCTCTCATCTTGCAAGTGTGTGTGCTTCACTTTAAATCCATTCAATAGATTTATTTTGATCTGAAGCTTTCTCACGTACTCTGAAGTGCCTGCAGAATCAAAGCCAACAAAGTGTGGAGATGATTTTATTTCTGTTTCATGCTATGGGAAAATGAGACCTATGCTGGTGTGACAGTACTGTGTGGTGAAAGCTGTGACAGTGGGAACATGTGAAGGCATCTTAAATCTGCTTTTCTGTATTCTCTGCTGAAGCTAAAGAAGGACTCAGAGGACACAGCACTTTAAGATGTGGTTTAACGACAATGGTGGTTTTAGGTCAATGGATTTGGCTCAGTGATCTTAGAGGTCTTTTCCAACCAAAATGATTCTATGACTCTATGATGCCAAAAAGGCAGGTGCTGCAGGTGTCCCATGGCTGTGCTGAGCTGGGATGGGAGTATCACCCACCCTTTTAAGCAAGAGCAATGTGAGCCTTGGTTGATGGGGCAGCAGAGGAAGGAAGAAGAGCTTGCCAGGGGCAGATTTTAATGTTTGGGAACCATTTGTGACTTGAAGAGCATGTGATGCTGGACTGGACATCTTGGGAGAATGTTTCCTGTGTTTTCAAGGGAATTTAGACCTGCATAGCTGGTCCTCCATAATGAAAGCCCCTTTTCCACAGAAAGATGCTGGTGAAAACTGCCTCTTTTGGAGAAGCATGTGATAAAATACCTCACCCCACCCCAGGAAGGATTGTGATGACTATTCCTTCAGCAATTGCCTTCCCTGCTGAAATTAGGAGTTGGGGCTATGACTTAGACCCATACTGAGAGCGTCACATTGCATCATATGTCGGGAGACTAACTCCAAAATGCAAGGAATTGTGCTCAGTGACCAGAATGGAATGATAAACCATGGGAATAAAGGTAGCTCATTGCTCTCCTTGCAGTGATGTTGCGTTCTGGGAAGAGATGTTGAGGTATCTTTTACTCCTTAACATGGCACAAGGACTTTGTGGTAGGTTGTATCTACAACAGAAATGCTTGATAATGATTCTTAGTAACAAACCCTTGTTAACAAAACTACCCAGAAGGCTTTAGCTCACATTTGAATGACCACACAATCCATTCTATGGTTACATAATGTGTGATGTAATTAGAAAAAATAAAAATAAACTTCAGCACATGGAGGTTGTGGATGCCTCCTCCCTGGAGGTGTTCAAGCCCAGGTTGGATGAGGCTTTGAGCAATCTGGTCTAGTGGAAGATGTCCCTGTCCATGGCAGGGGGATTAAAACTAGATGATTTTTCAGGTTCTTTCCAACTCAAAACATTCTATTAATCTATGAATCTATGTTTAAATAGGTATTTTTATCAAAAAAAAAACAAAAAACCCAAACCAACAGAACAGTGGAGATTGTTGCCAATAGCCTAATGGTAATAACCCAAAGGACCTATTCTATGATGTGTTGCACAGACACATGGAAGTTCCTTTGCCAAAGAGGAAAATCTCAGAATTTTAAACTGACATGGGACTGAAATAGTACTCCCTGCATATGAACACTATTATAAGTGATGTAGTTTTGCTTTTAATTCCCTTTGCACCACAGAGAAAGCAGGGCTGGGGAACCCCTGGAACCTGAATGCCTTTTCCAGGCTACATGTTAACTCACATTGTGATGTTATCTGACAATAATGTGAAAGAAGTGGAATGGCCACAGGCCTTATGAAATGAAGTCACGGGCTGTGCATTCCCCAGCTGTGGTGCAAAGGAAATGACTGATGAAAATATTTTTTCTAGCTGACCTCTGGCTTACCTTTGTCTGCCAAAGAATTTCCGTCTGGTTCCCCTCTAAAGGCCACAGCCTATTCCTAGAATCTTCTTTGTCAGAAAATACGGACCCCATCTCAGCCTGTTTATTGATGGGCACTTCAGATAAAGAATAAAGGAAAGCTTTGTTCTAGGTATGCAAATAGTGCTCCTAAAAAGAAAGCAAATCACTCTATTCCTACCTAGGGACAGAACAGCACTTGGCATTTGGATGGTTCATTGTTAGAGAAACTCTTTGTACCTGTACCACTGCACAGACATATCTGGGGACACATTTGTGAGGGGCTGTGAAGTGTTCACTCTTGCAGCACCAAGTGTTTGGACACTGAACAGCCTTTAATAACTACATTTCAATACCTGAGGACGACCTACAGGAAGGCTGGGAGGAATTGTTTAGAAGAGCTTGTAGTGACAGGACAAGGAGTAATGGTTTTAAATCGGAGCAGGGTAGATTTGGGTTGGACATCAGGAGGAAGTTCCTTACAATGAGAGCAGTAAAATACTGGAACAGGTTGTCCAGGGATGTGGTTGAGGCCCCGTTTCTGATGATATTCAAGATCAGACTTGATGTGGCCCTAGGCAGCCTGATCTAGTTAGAGGTGTCCCTGACTTCAGGGGAATTGGACAAGATGATCTTTGAAGGTCTCTTCCAGCCCAATGCAAACTGTGAATCCATGACTCTGTTAATGCCAGTCAGAAACCTGTGTCTGTTGCTTAGACTCAGTGCAAGGAGTGTAACCCCTGAGAAATAGATTCAGAAAGCTGGAAAGCTGACCAAGATACTCAGTCTATTAAGACACATACAAACTGTGAGGAGGAACAGGACTTCCTACAGCATCCTTGAATCACAGAATTGTTTTAGTTGGAAAAGACCTCTAAGATCATTAAGTCTAATTATCAACCCAACACCACCATGGCCATTAAACCATATTCCGAAGTTCCATGTCTACTTGTTTTTTGAACACTTTCAGGGACAGTGCAATGAGATTATGAACCCAATACTTATCTGAAGGGTTTAAATGGATCATGAGTCATGTTGATACTTGTCTTTATCATTGTTTTATAACTAAGAAAAGTAGTAGTTCTGCCCCACTCTTGGCTAGAAAAGAGTAAGGCTGAAAGCAGGACAAGAACACACATGCCATTTTATGTACATCATCACTGCTTCCATGTGTCAGCCTATTGCTTAGACTAACCAGAGAAGGCCTAAATCCACCCCCTCTTTGATCTGAGATGAAGGGAAGACTGCTCTCACTTTTAGGTTGATCCTCTGTTTTGCTGAGGACTGTCTCCTGCCCCAGGAAACTGTGCCCTTGTGCAAAAGATCACAAAGTTCATTGAGCCAGAAACCAAGATGAGCAAGTCTGGGTACTCTTATAAATGAGCCACTCAGCTCAGTTGGGACCAGCTGGGTTCTGGTCATGCTTCCCCAAAAGAACGAACATTTCTCGTTTCTGTGTTTTGCTTTGTTTCTGTTACACCCCTTTGCTACCCAAAGTAGCCCTCTCCTGGCAGACAGATGTATTTTTACTCTTCCATGGTACTACATTTCCAACATCATGCAGCTAATGCACAAGGAGCGTAAGGCAAAAATGTATAAGTCATGTCCAGTGTTTGAAAGAAGGTAGAATTTGCTTACCTTCAGGACAGGATCCTGAAAGGCATGGATCTCACAGTCCCTTCCCATAGTACCAAAGGTCTGAAGGAGAGTGGAATATCAGGTGTTCCCCTGAGCTTTCTACTGTGTAGGTTACAGAAGCCTTTATGTGGGTTAACTTGCACACTGGCAGTTTGCAATGTAGTCATAAGCATGGATTACTTTGGGGTGAGTTTAATTGTTTTTAGAATGTTTTGATTAATTGAAGTGGGAAAAACACTGGATTTTTTTTCCTTATGGATATAGCCCTTAAAAACCTATTTAAATAAAGGCTAATGGGAGCTGGGGGCAGATGTGGCTGGGCTGGAGTGCAGAAAGGCTCTGCAGCGAGACCTCAACCGCCTGGACAGATGGGCAGAGTCCAAGGGGATGGCGTTCAGTAAGTCCAAGTGCCAGGGGCTGCACTGTGGCCACAACAACCCCATGCAGAGATACAGGCTGGGGTCGGAGTGGCTGGAGAGCAGCCAAACAGAAAGGGATCTGGGGGTGCTGATTGATACCCGCCTGAACAAGAGCCAGCAGTGTGCCCAGGTGGCCAAGAGAGCCAATGGCATCCTGGCCTGCATCAGGAATGGTGTGGCCAGTAGGAGCAGGGAGGTCATTCTGCCCCTGTACTCTGCACTGGTTAGACCACACCTTGAGTACTGTGTCCAGTTCTGGGCCCCCCAGTTTAAGAGGGGCATTGAGATGCTTGAACGTGTCCAGAGAAGGGCAACGAGGCTGGTGAGAGGCCTCGAGCACAAACCCTACGAGGAGAGGCTGAGGGAGCTGGGATTGTTTAGCCTGGAGAAGAGGAGGCTCAGGGGTGACCTTATTGCTGTCTACAACTACCTGAGGGGTGGTTGTAGCCAGGAGGAGGTTGCTTTCCTCTCTCAGACAGCCAGCACCAGAACAAGAGGACACAGCCTCAGGCTGCGCTGGGAGAAATTTAGGCTTGAGGTGAGGAGAAAGTTCTTCACTGAGAGAGTCATTGGCTACTGGAATGGGCTGCCCAGGGAGGTGGTGGAGTCGTCGTCCCTGGAGCTGTTCAAGGCAGGATTGGATGTGGCACTTGGTGCCATGGTCTAGCCTTGAGCTCTGTGGTAACGGGTTGGACTTAATGATCTATGAGGTCTCTTCCAACCTTGGTAATACTGTGATACCGTGATACTGTCAATGCTCTGTGCCCCTCTGCCAGAGGGAAATTTCCCTGGAATCAAGGGAGACACACAAATCTGTTTCCTTAGTTTATTAGTACAAACAATGCATACACAAGACTGTATATTGTTCGAAGACTGCAATAGATTTCTAATTTAACAACTCTGTAACAAAAGTTAACTAAATTTGACATTTATGAAAATATAAATCTCTGATTGGGTAAGGTTTTTTTTTTGTTGTTGTTTTTGTTTCTCTCTTATTTTTTTTCTCCAACAATACAAAGTTTACATAAAAACATTCAGTATGATCTATTAGTTGCAAACAAGTTAGGAAAAAAAACTCATTCAAGTCACTTAATATACTATATTGGCTTGTACATTGA
Organism: Tricholaema leucomelas; assembly: GCA_013400475.1. NCBI lineage: Eukaryota > Metazoa > Chordata > Aves > Piciformes > Lybiidae > Tricholaema lacrymosa > Tricholaema leucomelas. Next base: position 819,080 of record WAAF01006005.1, read on the forward strand.
ACATTCACACACTACACCAAGTTCTAGCTCAGCATTCATTTCTTGGAAATTTGTGGCATGGAAATCTGCTTTGAAAAAATAAAATCCTTTTGTTGAAATAATTGGAGGAAATTTCCACAAATGTGCCAACTTGAGAAGGGGAAAAAGCTTTTTATCCTTTCAGATGTTGTCCAGTATTTTTATTTTACTTTATTTTCTTCAGTTGGGCAAATTGTTGTTTTCTTATTAAAGCATTTGTCAGTATTTCACAATTTCTGCCTTGAAACTGGTAAAAGTGTACAAAAGGCTCAGAACAGTTCTAAAGCAGAAAGTGAAGCTCATAAGTAAGAAAAACCCATTAGAAACTGGACCAGTAAAGAACCTTTGGACAGCCTTTACGTTTAGTGGAGCATTTCAGCGCATGTACAAGCAGTCCCAGAGTGTTTGGTCATCTGATCTGTATTTAGCATGGGAAAGAACAGAAATGACAGTAAGGCAAATGTTATCAAGAGTAATATATGGCATCTCTGAAAACTTTCTGTTAAGATTACTTTGGGGACACAGGAGATACTTTAGATTTTCTTACCACAAAATGGATAGCAACCTTTAAACATAAAGAAATGAAGGTGTTTAACTGCTCATCCTTAACACCTTTTTTTTTTTTTCCTGAAAGCATTTTCATTAGGACCTGTACTAATACACACTGTGAAGACAAAGAAAAAAATCCCCCAAACAAAAAAAAAAACAACCCCCCAAAACCTACATTCCTTTTATGACCTAGGTTTTTATCATTTTTACCACAATACAGAAACCTGAAATCCCTGCATGCAATTAAAAAAAAAAACCCAACCAAACAAAATCTTTCAGTCCATTCACTGAGGTGAGCAAATACTTAGCAGCTCATGGGTTTGTTTTTTTTTTTTCAGCTGACTGGTACCTATTCCTTTCAACTCAAAAGATTAATCCTGGTTAAGAAAAAAAATAAAATCAACAGCAAAAAAAAGTAGCTATTTTAAAATGATGGAATGTATCAAGTGTTCCAGGTTGGCAGGTGACATCTTGTCATTGCACCATCAAGCAGGAAAACGTGTTTTTGCAAGTGGGTATAAAGTCGGTTGTTAGCTATAGAGCCACCTAGGCAATTTGGAATATAAAATAGTGGTCTGACTCTTCTCACCCGTCACGTGGAGCTTTACTTCTAGTTAAAAGAGTTTGTCAATCCCAGATAAGATCACCTAAGAATTTTGATAGTATTGCTAGAATTTTTAATCAAGGCCCTGGTGAAATCCTGGACTGAACCTTGTATTCTGATATTTAACAAAAAACAACCCTGCAAATATCCTCTGTAAGGATATTTGTGGAGGAAAAACCAGCTGGTCTGCCCTCTGCTGTTCCCATCTGTCTTCCAAGAAACGCACTGATTTTTATGTGAATTCAGAAGACAAATCTATGCATCTATACTATTATTCAGACAAGCTAGTTCAGAGAGTTACTCAGTTGTCAGCAGCAAAGCCATGTCCTCGGCAATCTATGGCTGCACACACCTTCTCATAGCAATAGCTGTGTCTTTTGGTTGGGGTTGCTTCACTCACCTCAGGCTCTGTAACTGTAATGGGGCTATCCCTTGCAAATACCTCAGTCGACTCTCTCCAAATGCAGTCTGCAGTCGCTTTGAAGCTGTAATTGTGACATTTTGGCCTAATCACTTGTGTTGTGTTGTTGAAAATCTGACGGCTGTTTGAAGTGGCAATCTTGATTTTCAGCGCGGCGTCAACCCGATCCACTACAGTGTAAGTACCTATACTTCCGTCATCAAATCCAATGATAATATTTAAATGTCTCTGAGAGAGTGCAAGAAAAGTGGGAGTTTTATAAAGGGAACAGGCACCGATGTTTTTGCCATCTGCTAGCCTCATTACTATTAAAGTCGAGACTGCACCGTTGTCATCGTCTTCTTCACCGCGAAAACAGATATACACGAGGTAGCGGCCATCCCGGGACAGCCTCTGCCGCCAGATGATACCTGGAGCATGAACCACACGAAGTTTACCACTGTACAGATCAAGCACATTGATGTTCTCATCATCACGGGTTATAATACCTAGCTTCCCGTTTGGGGAGATTTCAAAGTCTTCCAGAGTTTTTAAGAAATTGGTAGGCAATTGCACACGTCTGCAGATGACTTCCTCTGTCAGGCTCCAGATGTTCACAGTTTCAGTAGATGTTATAAATACTATAATATCTGGGCAGTCTGGTATCAGCTTAATATCCACGATGCTTGCCCCATCATCACAGCAAAACTTCTTGGTTATACTGCCTGTCCAGAGACTCACTGCCAACACTTTATTCTTTGCCATTCCGACCACAAATGTATTTGCAGTTGTTATAAATGCGTTCTGTAAGGCAACCAAAATATTGCACACCCTATGTCCTGTAGCCAGTCGCCAAACTCTGGATGCATTCTGCTCACAGAGGGAGACCACAAATTGGTCGTTATGAGTAATCATTAGCTCTGAGATTCTTTGTCCGTTAATGCGGAAGATATTTTCACCACTAACAGTGTGCCACACATACTGGCTGCACTTATCATCTGATGTAACCATTATCTCTCCAGATGAAGTCAGCACGCAGTTTTCAACAATACCTTCATGCTTGAACACAGCTTCAATAAATCCAGTGCTGAAGTTCCACTTATGGACAGAATCTGACCCGTCCAAGGTGTATATCAATTCCCCTCTGGCTGGCAACACCAGTCTCTGGATAGGCTTGCCAGATTTGTCAATGTTGGACATTGCGGTGATGATGTCTATATCCCAAATCGAAAGGACACCACTGGTGGATAAAGATAGCAGCATGTTGTGATGATTTGATTTAATTAGCCTGACTATTGTTCCTGAGATTTCCTGTAAGCTTGCCATACACTGTCCCGTATCTCTCCTCCAAACAAAAATGGCTGAGGTATTTTCCATTGAAGCGATTATACAGTTGCCATTTTTGGACAAGACAGCAGATATGAAGCGCTCATTGTGTTTAGCTCTGAACTTTTCAGCTACCTTCCACACATGAGTGTCAAGAAGTTCAATGCTAAGAGCCTTACAAATTAAAATTGCACTTTGGTCTTCAGAAAGCTCTATGCTGACAACTTCACTGTCTTCTCTCCTGCAATCAAAGTCATCTGTAAGCTGGGGATTTGTGATGTCCTCTGTATTCCAAACAGAGAGGCTACCCTCACTGTCCACCATCACCATTTCTTGGGCCGTGTCCAGAATGAGAAGGAATTTCACAAATCCACTAGAAAATTCAGAGGTCACAGTGGTCAGCTTTTCTCCACTGCCCAAGTGGAAAATGGTTGCAGTGTTCAAGTACTGCCCACAGAAGGCATAAACTCCGTCTGGGGAGCACTGTACACAGGTCACCTCGTACCAGCAGTGGAAATGATAGACAGGCCAACCATAAAGCATATCTATGACAGTAACATCTTTGCTGGCTTCCAGCCAAGCCAGCGCATGGTTAACTGATAATGTAAATCCATTTATAAAACTGGAGCCCCCTCCAATCCCACAATGCTTTGACCCCTTAATTTCCACCTCAGACAAAAGACAGGAGTTTACGTTATCGTATATCAAAAGAGTGTTGTTTGTTGTGGCCACTACAAGGTACTTCTCATCACTTGTGAGCTTCATCCCTAAGATAACTGACGGAGCTGTTGTGATCTGCCTGAGTAACTGGCGGGTCTCTACATCCCAAGTGCTGATGGAGCCGTTTTCTAAAGCAGTGATAACAGTGCTGGGATTAAAAGTAGGCAGAATCTCAGTGACGTGCACGCAGCTGGATGAGAGCGGGAGGCGCTCGGGGCTGTAGGTCACATCCATGGAGGAATGCAAAGGGACTATAGAGCAGTACTTGGGTCCATCTTTGTCACATTCTAAGAGGAGATGTCTGAGCTTAGGCAGTGAACTTACAACTGGGAGAAGCCTCTGCTGCAGCTCAGCAGAGAGCGAACCTGGGTATTTCACTACTTTGAATTTTATGCTGCGGAGGGTACTGGCCAGAAACTTCAGCTCCTTTTCTTGAGAGTAGCTGTAAGCCAGTTCTATGTCAGAAAGTGCTTTATCAAACTGCCCTATTCTAATCATGGTGTACAGCCAGCTGAAGTTCATAATGACTCCATATAGAAGATCATCTGTTTTTCCACATCTTGTCAGGTGATGAATAAGCTCTGTCATTTTTCTGTGATTGATGAAAAAGATGTCAGGCTCTAATGGATTACACTGGAAGACCCATGGCTGATCAGGTGCCTGCCTGTCGAAAGCAATCTGATCCATGCTGTGCTTTTCATCCACGTGCAGGCCTCGACTGTCACGGTCAGGACAACCATTCAGATACTGGTCATTGCTGTAGAAAGGTTTTCTTCGTCCACCTGACCAAACCCCAAGAAAATACTCTGCCATGACTGTGTGCATTTCATGTAAGTCTTCTTCATTGTGCAGGTACAGTTTCTGGGCAATGAGCTGCAAGTGCCTATTTGCCCACAGAAGAAGCGTCACATTTTTCACCTGCCGCTCTATCAAGTAGCCCTGCAAGCCCTCCTTGAGCCTTGCAATGTATATGTATGGAATTCTCAGTGGGTTACTTTCCCTGACGCTCTCCCTTAGTTCATACATGACGCTGTTGTCAAGGGCTAAAATATCTTCTAGCTCCATTTCGCTCAGGCCAGATTTGGACATAGTGATGTAGCCAAGTGCTCTTGATAATAGTCTTGACCCACACTTGTTTTCCAGTGACCAAAACAACTGCTCTATGCTTTCATGGACAGTGACACAGAGAGAGGACTCATCCACATCTTTGTGAGATCTCCAGTTCCTGACTTCTCTGAAGGTCAAGTTCACAAACATAGGCAGCGTGCACTTGGAGAATGCTTCATTGACGTAGATTTGTTGCCCTGATGTTACTTTTCTTTTAACTCGCAGCAGCTGATGTTTCAGTACTTGGCTACACATCTTTCTGTCCCTTGCAGTCAATTCAATGTAGTTGTCTTCTTCATGAATAAGGCACCTCAGTTTTTGCAGGATCCCATGCTTGTTTGGCAGTGTTGACAAAATGATCCGCACGGAACGGGGAAGGTGAATGGGAAGCCACCAGAGCTTCCTACCATCATCACTATCTGTTAGCTGTTCTAGGGCATCAAAGATTATTACCAGTGGTCTGTGGAATGAAGACTCATTCAAGAGATTGATGAACAAGTCCCGAAGGTCATGAATCTTTTTTGGGTAGCTTTGTACAAGGCAACGATAGTTGACTGCTAGTTGCTCACAAATGCTTTGAAGGATATTCTTCAGATCTGTACTTGTTTCGGTAGATCCCAAAAATCTTATCACAACCACAGGGTCAGAATCTGGTCCCATCTCTTCTTGTAGCCAGGAATAGGACTAGAATACAGAGCATAGTTTACTTAGTATCTAAACACACTAGCAGAGTTTGTAAGTAGTGACTGTCTATACACAAATCAACATTTGGAAACCTCACTAGTTGAATGGGTATGCTTTCACTGGCAGAGTTCAAGGCTGATTTGATTTACATACACTGAATCAAATTCCTATCATATATAATTTCTCTAGACCAGGTAATATCCCAGAATGCTGTGACCCAGACACACAAAAAGGCTTATGTCTAAGGGGACATGAGGAGAATGTAGTCCATAAACTCCGGGATACTCCTTGCAAAATCCCTGTCTCACTTCTGAAAGTCAGTAGGCTGATCCTCTTATTAACAAACTTCCTCAGACACTAAGCAATGTCATCCTTGGCCAAGCAGACCAGCTTGCCACCTAAACCCATTTAACACTGATTCCCAGCTGAGTTTAAATGACAGCTTTGGAGGGCAGGGAGCAGAGTACAGGTTGCCCTTTACTAGCAGGTTACCTTAATTCCTGGATCACAGAAGTACACTCTCTCTTAGTGTGCCTGTGACTTTTGCTCTTATACAGTGCTGCAGCTGGTAAAAAAAATCTCTCTTGCTTTTTTTTTTCCTTTGCTTACCATACTCAAAACATTAGGGGGATGTGGCTTTAAATCCTCTGTCTGTGCAGGCTCACACACTCAGTTCTCTTACTTGATAAGTCTTTGTCACCTCACTTTCAGTTATTACACAATATTCTAACAGTATAAACTGAGTCTCTAGATTAATTTATGTATGCAGATCTGGAATTAGATCTTGAGTGGTAAATCCCAAATTCGTGTATGCAACTAATGGCAACCTCCAGGAAGTCACATTTGGGAAAGATGTGGGATTTTAAACATTACCATTCCCTTCTCCATTTCCTTCTGGCTGATTCAGCTGTTTCCCAGCCCTAAAGTCTCCGAGCACCCTTTGGGGAACTCAAGGTTGTGACTCTCAGCTGGATAATTAAGCTTAGATATGCCATCCTGGTCTTCTTCTGCATCTGGTCCTGCCTTGCCCAAAGTATTTTGCTCATCTCCCTGTAGTACTCAGCTGAATCACTTCCACAGCCTATGGCAGATAAAGGAGTACAGGTATTTCTGCAGGGCCATTACAGACAGGCTCATAGCAGCTGTATCAGACTAATTCTGGAATAGCTTCTGATGACAGCATGAGATGGCATGACTTGGAAAGGCATGTCGTATTTGGGAATAAGACTAAAACCACTGCATGATGTTTAGGTAGTTCCAGATTCACAGGACCTCAGTGAGAAAAGAGAGAAAGAGACCCTTCTAAAATAGATGTTGTTGATTCAAAACTCTATTGATTCCTCTTGGGTTTGTATTTTTGTTTTGGCTAAGCACAAGATACAGGCACGCTTTTCTTGAAAGTCTTTTTCTGAATATGCAGAATATATTTCATATACTGAGGCCTGACATCAGATCTGGTTTAGAAGGAGGAATGAGGACTACACACATAGGCTCCTGCCATCCCTATATTATGAGAGGCAACGGGTACAAAACGGAACACAGGAAGTTCTACCCCAGCACATAAAAGACATGGATCTGCTGGAATGGGTCCAGCAGAGGGCCACAAAGAGGATCAGAGGTCTGGAACACCTCTCCTCTGAAAACAGGCTGAAAGAATTTGGGCTCTTCAGCCTGGAAAATGGAAGGCTTCTAGGAGACCTTACAGCTGAATTTCTGAAAGTAATCTACAGTAGGGCTGGGGAGGGACTGTTTAGAAGGGCTTGTAGTGATTGGACAAGGGGCAATGGTCTGAAACTAGAGAAGGACAGATTCAGGTTGGACACTAGGATGAAGTTCCTTACAATGAGAGTGGTGAATATTGGAACAGGCTTCCCAGGGATGTGGTTGAGGCCCTGTCCCTGGACACATTCAAGATCAGATTTGACGTGGCCCTGGGCAACCTGATCTAGTTGAAGATGTCTTTGCTGGCTGCCAGGGGGGTTGGACAAAATGACATTTGAGGGTGCTTTCCAACCTGATGCAACCTGTGAATCAGGAAAAACTTCTGTACTTGTGAGGGTGCTGGAGCACTGGAATTGGCTTCCCACAGAGATTTGTGGAGTCTCCATTTCTGGAGACTTTCAATATCTGTCTGGACACATTCCCATGTGGCCTGCCCTAGGTGAACCTGCTTTGGCAGGTGGTTAGAATAGATGATCTCCAGAGGCCCCTTCCAACTCCTGCCATTCTGTAATTCTGTGATATGTGAAACATTAATTTACCTTCTTTGCCACTTCAGCTAACAGAAGAGTCTTCCCCGTGCAAGGCCCTCCGTAGATGATAAGAGGGTTAACATGTCCTATCTTGCTGGGCAGAATGTACTTGTGAACTATGTTTAGTGCCTCACATCGATACTCGTAGAAGGTGGAGTACATTTTACAGAGAGATGAGTGCTGGAGAACCTCATCGTAGAGCAAGTCTGTCTCGGTGTCGAAATTCTGCTGCACTGTTGCCTGGATGATATCAATCATGTCTTCATAGAACTGTTTGCCGAGTCCTTCGATGTAATGGTTCTCCACTTCATGGGAGTAGCCCAGTTTCATGTCGCAGTGAGTGACGGATGTGTAGACTCTCAGATTGGACGATGCGACGATGGTGGGAATGAATTCATCCCTGAGCTTGATCAGTTTCTCGTGGGCTTCGGGATCTCGCAGGAACTTCCCGGCTGTATGCACCACATCCATGTATTTTCCCATCTCCGGAATTTTAACGAAACGCTCGATGTTGGCAATTTTCCGAATGTAGCAAACGCACTTCTTTAGAAAAGCTGGGGTTTGTTTACCCAAGGCAAAATCGAGTTCATCTTCAATAGCTGAAGGATGAAAAGAGAACACAGAGTCTCTGTTATCTTTCCTTTTGAAAGAGTTCGAGATCGTTCCCCACCCCCAACATGCAGATTTTGGAGATGTTTGCGTCAGAAAAAAAATCTGGGTGCTCTTGTGTGGGTTTTACTCTCAAGCAAAGACAATGAACTTTTTGTCTTTCTCTTCAGTTAAATGAAAACAGAAATAGATTTTTGTGTTTGTGGAAAGGTTGATGGAAGAGGCAATAAATGAATATACAGAAATAGTCTGAACTTTACCAGAGGAAAGGTATCTCTTTGCTTGGCTGTGTTTCATTTTTCCTTTCTCATACAGCAGTTTCACAGAGGTCTTAAAAATCTTCTTAATCTCTTCTGATATGTCTTGCCATTTGGTCTCAGTCATGGAGTTCGAAGAGGACTCCATCTTTTAAAAATAGCCAGAGTTAAACAGTAGCTGTAATACACACATCTACAACTTCAGAAAGCAAAAGTTTACTACCCATGGCCAGAGTCGACATGGTAAAAAAGAAGTGCATACACTAAGAAGAACTAAAGGAGAGTTCAGCTTTTAAAGCTGCAATCACTATGTATTCCAGTTTGGAATGATGTTAGCTACGTGGAGTATTTTCTGAATTCCTACTTTAGGCAGCTAATGCAGTATTTTTGAGGAATAAGAGCAGTAACACCTTTATAGAAAGAGAATTTTGAGAACCAAGCCTGAAATAATGATAAGAAAGCAGTTACACTGCTAAAATTATCCCTCCTTTAATGAGAAGAAATAATGGTAATTTAAAATTGGGTCTCAAACCTGAAAATTAGATTCCTTGAGGAACCTAAAATGACTTCCCTGTAATTATGTATCTCATATTAGCTACTATATTTGAAAAATACTATATTTGACACTACTTTTGTTCACTCATTGCTATAGTAACAGTAGTATCACTTTCATCAGAGAAGGACCTTGATAGAAATTCACTAATCCTTTCAGATGGTATCTCCACAATGGAGGTTCCTCTAAGGCAGTCACTGCTGCATTACTTACTGCAGGGAAAGCGTTTAAGAGGTCTCCAGTTTTCGTGGAGCATGTAATAGGAAAGAAAACAACCCCCAGGATAAGCTCCCTAGCACTTCTTTCTTGACATGTTCAGAGCTGTGTATCTGTTATTACTTTCTGTAAGCTTAGGAGATATAACTCTGTGTTAGCTTAAAGTTATGAACTTCAAGTTATGAGTTTACTGCTGTGTATCAGTAGCTTGAGGAAAGGTAACAACAAAACAGCCAAGCTTTAATCAAAGGGATGCTGTGGCTGTTAGCAGAACAATGCAAAGGTACAAAACTTTCTTCCTCTCCATGATCAGTAGTACCCTAAATACAGAAATCCCCTAAAAAACTAAATGACCTTGTTTGTAAACAATTAAAAAAAATCAAATACTAATTATTTTTAAAGCACTCATCATAATGAAAAGCTGTTTGCAATAATTAGCCATATTATACTGTCTTCAGTCTGTTTTTGATGCTTTCAACCTTTTTTTTCATACAACAGAGTAAGTAAATGCTGCACTACATGTTAAGTGAACATAGTACAAGGGTTTAATTTTGTTTTCTTGCAAAATACAGTGCGCATTCAAAATGAAGTGAGCACTCCGCTAAGAACTTCCCTTTATAGTACACTGAAATCTGTCCTTGGGTATACAGGATGTGTAGGAGGGAAGAACCGAGCCCTGGGTAATACACAGTTTTTATTCTCATCAATTAAAGACATTCTTCATTTAAAAATGGGAATTAACAGAGTTCAGAAATCTGTCAGAATACAATTACTAAGTTGAAAGTATGAGCTCTGACTCAGGGCAGCACTAGGCACTTGTTTGGCTCTCAAAGAGCTCTCCTGTACAGGCAGAAGGGAAGATGTGCATCTCCTCTGCAAATCAAATCCTGTTGACTGAAATCTAGCAAAAGCAGAAGAGCAAGGCAGGAATGCATGAGCTGCAACATCAGGGAAGAGAAATCCATACAACTGCCCCACTGCCTCCAGCAGCTGACCAGTTACTGCAGTCCACTTGCTCTAGGTGTTGTCAACACCATGACCTGTTGTGTTTCTTGCTGTTTCACTGCCACTCCCTTCACCTTGCCCGGGAAAGGAGCACCACCACAGCACCAGTTGCTTAGATGAGCACAGGGCTGGCCATGCTTGGCCCGGGGGATTGCCCATCACAGTCACTGACTGAGAAGAATTTTGTGAGGGGGTGACTAGGGACTTACCGTGTTCTGGTAGTTCTTCAGCATTTCAGATTTTGGTCTGAGGTAATAGGCTGGTGGCACCGCGTTCTCATCCCTGCAGTACCACTCCTCTAAAACCCTTGTCTCTAGCTTGGCTTCTACAGCAGCATCCAGGATCATTTCGAATTCTGCTGACTCAACCTCCCCTGGGATTCGGATGTTCCCATACTTCTCTCCCAACAGGCCCTGTGTATTTGCAGGAAAGCAGGGATTAAATTTGTATTCTTATCTACGTAAAAACCCTCCTCAGCATCTGAATTTCATAAAGATCAGGGTGGCAATACTTTAATGACTTTGAAATGTCTAGGAAGAGGAGCAAACCCCATGCAATGCTCTAGGCTTGGGACAGCATGGCTGGAAAGTTGACTGGCAGAAAAAAACCTGGAGGTGTTGGTTGACAGCTCACTTAACGTGAGTCAGAAGGGTGCTCAGGTGGCCACGAAGGTCAACAGCATCCTGGCCTGGATCAGGAATCCTGTGTCCAGCAGGATTAGGGAAGTGACTGTCCCCCAGTACTCAGCGCTTGTGAGTGTTCAGTTTTGAGGCCCTCAGTGTAAGCAAGACACAGATGCTGGAGGAAGTCCAGAGAAGGGCAACAAAACTGGTGAAGGCTCTGGTGAGGTGAGGAGCAGCTGAGAGAACTGGGGCTGCTTATTCTGGAGAAGAGGAGTCTGAAGGGAGACCTCCTTGCTGTCTGCAATTCCCTGAAAGGAGACCTGAGTGAGGTGGGGGTTGGTCTCTTCTCCCTAGTGTCAGGTGATTGGATGAGAGGGGAGGGCCTGAAATTGTGCCTGGGAAGGTTTAGATTGGATATTGGAGAAAATGTCTTTAACCAGAGTGGGCAGGCATTGGAATGGGCTACAGCAGGAAGTGGTGGAGTCACCATCCCTGGAGGGACATGGTTTAATGACCATGGTGGTGTTAGGTTAATGTTTGGACTTGATGATCTTAGAGGTCTTTTCCAATCAAAACCATTCTATGATCCTATGAAATACAGTGTGAGGTGCATTACTGTTGAGGGTACTGTTGATCTGCATCTTGATATGGTGACTTGGTAAAGTTTCATGTGGGTACTAAACCCAAAGGCTTTCAAAATACATGAAAGATCTCCAGGAAGGTGGTTGAATCCCCATCCTTAGAGGCATATAAATGCCACAGCAATGTGAGGGACATAATTTAGCAACAGACTTGGTAGAGTTAGATTATGGTTGGACTCAATGATCTTAAAGGTCTTTTCCAACAAGAATGGTTCTATGATTCTATGAAGAGATGAAATGAAAAAACACCCAACCTACTTTCTTAGCACAGTATTGACTCATGTATTATTGATTCCCATTAGTCACAGGTTGGCATTAATCATGCATATAAAAGCCAATGTTGAAACCCATTCCTTTGGACTCAGGCTGCATCTCTGGTCTATTTATCTTTGGGTTTATTCTTAGTTTCCACACCAATGAAACAGATTTTTATGTCCTGTTTGATGAGAATTGACATGATGTTATGTACAGCTTGTATTGATACCATTAAAAATGTGGCTTATACCAGCAATGCCAAGGATCAGTGTTGCCCAACCTCAAGCTGCTTTACTGTCTTATATTCCTTTATTGCAAAAATGTTAAATGTCTTTTCCCTAGAAGCTGTTCAGTGGAGGGAGCAATAGGTCAAGGGAAAAGTGTTTTTGATCAACTACTAAATGGAAATAGACATTTCAGTACTTAAATGCACATATTTGGCATGCAAATGCCAAAGGCAGCCTACAGGAGAGCTGGAAAGAGACTTTTCATAAGGATGTCTAGAAACAGGACAAAGGCGAATGGTTTTAAGCTAAGAGAGAGTAGGTTTAGGCTGGATCTTAGGAGGAATTTCTTCAGTATGAGAGTGGTGAGACTGGAATAGGTTACCCAGAGTGGTTGTGGATGCCTCCTCCCTGGAGGTATTTCAGATCAGACTGGATGAGTCCTTGAGCAACCAAGTCTCTGCCCACCGTAGGAGGGTTGGAGTAGATGATCTCTGAGGTCCTTTCCAACCTAAGCCATTCTATGATTCTGTGATTCTATGCAGACAAAGGTTTGAGGAAGTAATTTCTGAAACTGTGGCACTAAAGATTTTTCCCCTTCAAAACTGAGGATTAAAATACTGGTTACAATTCTGTGAACACATATTTTGGAATTTATTTCCATATTCTGTTGTCCATAAATATTTATAAAAAGAGACTGGATAAAAACTTTATAGAAGACAAAGCTGCAGGACATTCCTGCATTCTTGTGACAAATTTGTGATCATCAGCTTAATTCTGCATTCAAATCTTGGTCCAGAGAAGTCAATGAGAACTGTCACTTCCTTTGAAGTAGGATTTTTCTTTATTTAAATGTACTCAGAAAGACTCTGAGTTGATCAGGAGAGCTTAATGCAGAGGGGAAGCAACAGTATCGGCATCTTGATCTGAATCAGCAAGATGTTAGAAAAGTATCACTAATGCAAGTACAGTGGTACCCTGAAAATGTAAATGACCTTGTTTGAAAATAGTACAAATGTTAAAGTTCATTATTATGAAATTATCATAATGAGAAACTGTTCAAGATTTTTTCATCTGTAACTAAAACCTTGACAACAACTGATGATGATGAAGTTTGCTTCACCCATTATAAAAGCATGAAGCTTCAGAGCCCTTTTCTGCATCCAGTTGTGCTGAAGGTACGCAAAGGACTCATAGAATCCTAGAATGGTTTGGGTTGGAAGGCACTTTAAAGATCATTTAGTTTTACTCCTGCCAGGGGCACAGACACCTCCTACTAGAACAGCTTGTTCAAGGCCCCATCCAACCTGTCTTCCAACACTTCCACCTTGGAGCCTTCACAGCTTCTCTGGGCAACCTGTTTCAGTGCCGCACTGCTGTCATGGGAAGAATTTCCTTAGTGTCTCATCTCAGTTGAGCATCTTTCAGTTTGAAGCCATTACCTGTCATCTTGCCATTCCATACATTTGTCCAGTGTCCCTTTCCAGCTCTCCTAGGGGCCCCCTTCAAATACTGTAATGATGCATCATGCTAGTGTGGTAGAAGGTCCAAATTGTGCCTATAATACATATCCAAGACATATCCTAAACATCTACTTGAATACCCACCTCACCCCCCCCACCTCCTTCCTCCCGGGTGGAACACGAGAAAACAGACAAAAGCCTTGGTGCCTCTCAGTCTATCACAGACACCATATTTGGCCTTGTTTGGCAGCCTTCTTTATCTTTGGTAAACACAGGTCATGGATGCTAGGCATGTGCATCTCCTTTTTTAGGTGAAATAACTTAGGATTGGTTCTAGGAGTGTTTTTATTTCTTGCTGTTGGCCAAAGACGCTCATCAAAATGCTTAAAAACCTAATCAACTTGTTTGTTCGCTGCCGCTGCCTTTGTTTCGTCTGCTACCTGTTTGCCTTGTGTGCCTTGCACTGTGTGTAGCTGGGGACTTGCCTCCCCCATGAAGGGAAGACCTGACCCTGCCTTGTCCTCCTCACTGAGCTGAGGGACTGAACCAGCTTGTCCCACACTGAGATACAGATGTCCACTTGAGCTCAGCTGAGCCCGAATCCGTTTGACTCTGGCTGAGTCTAGGCAACAGCCTAGATGACGACCTAGCAATGAGTGTGACACTGGGACCTGCCAGACTGCCGCTCTGGCCCACCTGATAGGACTTTTTCAGCCCATAAACCTGGATCCTGCTTCACCCAAGTAGCTAACTGTCCTGGTAGGGCATAAATCCTGCCAGGCCGGTTTGGCCCTTGCTCTGCTCCTCCTGTTGCTGGTCTGGGGAAGTTGAGTCAGATGAGCAAAGCCTTGAGGGCTAGAGCCTTAGCACCACGTGTCAGGTGTCTTGTGCTGCCCCTCAACATGCCTCTATGGTCAAAGAAGGCACAAAGCTTTGAATTCATTGGCCAGAAAAGTGGTGTTAGTGCTTATTAGCCAGTTTGATTTTCAAACTGAAGTATTTAAAGGGAGGTGATTTAGAAACTGCACCTTTCTGCATTCAGGCTTCTACATTGATCCTCACTGCTGTTCCTCATTCATGGCTCATTAACCAGGAATCAAGGTGGCCACCGGTATGCAGTTAGCACTGTCAGCTCAGCAGCATCTCTTCCCTCTGCCTGGAATATTTTATATTTTACCCAGGGATCATTATCACGAGTTTGAAAGTGTCTTTGATACAGGAGACTTACTCAGGGACCAAAAAGCATCATGAGTACATATGCTGGAGTGAATGCCAAAACTCCATAAGCATAGTTAAGATTTTTTCCTGTTTTCGCATTACTATTTTCCAAGTTCTGATTGTTTAAACTGTTTAATTCTGTGCAATTACTTCCTGTTGACCAAAAATCCAAAAATTCTCAGGAAATTCTCACACATTTTAGCCTGGAGAAGAGGAGGCTCAGGGTTGACCTCATTGCTGTCTACAACTACCTGAAGGGAGGCTGTAGCCAGCTGAGGGTTGGTCTCTTCTCCCAGACAACCAGCAACAGGACAAGGGGACACAGTCTCAAGTTGTGCTGGTGGATGTGTAGGCTGGATGTTAGGAGGAAGTTCTTCACACAGACAGTGATTGGCATTGGAATGGGCTGCCCAGAGAGGTGGTGGAGATGCCATGCCTGGAGGTGTTCAAGAAAAGACTGGATGAGGCACTTAGTGCCATGGTCTAGTTGATTGGACAGGGCTGGGTGATAGGTTGGACTGGATGATCTTGGAGGTCTCTTTCCACCTGGTTGATTCTATGATTCTATGAATGTTGAACATTATTAATAAAAAATAATATTCATACAGAAATTAATAGTCATAATTCATAACCCATTATTAATTTCCAATACGCTGACCACTCTGATGACCTCCTGAGAGCCATGGAGGGTTTGCCTTGTATCTGTGGATCTTCTCAGGCGAGGTGCTCAATCTGAGTTACACAAGCAGCAAAGCCCTTCTGCATCATCACCACGTGGAAGGTCACCACGTGGCTGGAACTGTATTTTTCCTCATTTATGCTTCTCCCTATCCTTTTGGACTACAAATATTGAGACTCTAAGCAGTGAGTAAACTGACTCTCTTTTCTGAAGTTTGTGAAAGTTTAAGTTTAACATTTAAGTAGCAGTTTGTGCTGCAAGACTCTCCAGTTGTTGAAATTATCTAAAGCCTTTCCTAAATCATTTAACTTTAATCTGGCTGTATATATACATCCTGCAAAATTTTACCAACCGCATACTAGAATCTCTATGTGTTAATTGTAAATAAGTTTGGGGAAATTTTCTTTATGTGTTTAATAAATTATTTGATAATTTTTATGTTGGCCTCATTACAATTCACTTCTAACCCAGATTCAAACCCCTCCTTAACAGCTAGGTAGCTGCATCATGCTGTAGCTGCAGAGCAGAGAGGTCAGAGTAGTGCATGTGAACACTTCCTAGGCTCTTCCAGGCCAAATCACTGCAGTTAGCTCAGATCACAGCATACACTGTCTGAATTAACCTGGCTGATTTCTGCCTGGAGCAGGTCAGGAGGAGCTCACAAGAATACAATGCTTGCTCTGATGGTAAGCCTCCAACAGAGGAGCAGTGACAAAAAGCTAATGGACAGAAACAAGTCAGTGTCTAGTGCTTAGGAGACAGGAAGAACAGTAGGAATAGCGGCAGTTCATATACTGCACATTCAAGTCCTTGACCAAAGCCCCAGCACCCTAGTCCTCCAAGAAGCTCCTCCAACAGAGAGGCATTAGAGGAAACAGATTTGCCTGGTTGCCCATTTGTATTCCAGAGTAGCTTCACTCAGGGGCACATTAAGGAGTCAGGAGAAAGCAACAAATGCACCCAGTAACTAGAACTAAATAATAGCAATTTCTTCCAAGTGATCATTCGAACTGGTAGCTCTCCTCATAGAGTGCTACTTTGCTCCTTCACATAATGAGATAACTGGTGAAAATTTGTACTTTTTACTGTTCCTATCTATTCATAGAGCCCTGTAATTTTAAAATTCTGACATTGCAAAGGTTAAATAAAATATAATATTACTTTCCTTCTTTATTCAAGTGAGGTTAATAACTCATATCGTGCTGAATTGCAAGTATTTTCATATTCAGGTTGGTGCAGAAATCTCACAAATTTCTCTCAGAGGAGCTTTGCCATGCAAATTTTGTAATTATTTCAAAGCAATTATTACTTGAGATTCATTAGGCTGCTCTTTTTCTGAACTGAAATCCAGTGGATTCAATAGACAGTTGCCCAAGCAAAGATCAATAGCTGGGCCCTTCATTAACCATACAAAAATGTCAACACTAAAATGTCTGGGTTTAATGTACTGCATTTAATCAACTAGATTTGTTTTGGAATTATTCTGTGTACTTTTCTGCTTCTCTGGTACAGTACATGCTGTTCTCTCTCCTCTGTACTACAGGGAAGTAAATAACAAAAGGCAGTACTTTAAAATGAAGAGAAAGATGTTTTTTCCTTCTATCTGGTCTGCCATTGCAATAGACATTACGTAAATAATCCTGTGTTAGGGATCATCCTCCTGGCTACTAGAATGAAACACAATGAAAAGGAACTTGGACACTATCAGAATACTGGAATCATCTGGCATCACAGAATCACAGAGAAACATTCAGGTTGGAATAGACCCTCAGGATCACCAAGTCCAACCAATATCCCCACTCTACAAGGTTCACCCTAAACGATATTCCCAAACAGCACATCCAAACGACCTTTAAACACATCCAGGGTTGGTGACTCCACCACCTCACTGGGCAGCCTATTCCAATAACTGCCTGCTCTTTCTGTGAAAATACCTTCATGTTTTTTCCTACTCAGTCTGCAAATAACAATACTGTTATTTCAGACCTGTGTGAAAAATACCCCACTACTCTACAGCAATAACCTCCGACTTAGATGTGTGATAACAACATTGCAGCATTTTGATGATGATTATAGGAAATTATTTTAAAGGGAACAGTAATATTTATGCTATGTTCAGTACCAAGAGACAGCTTTATATGTAGACCTGTGAATCAAAATCTCCCACCTGATGAGTCATTTTCCATTTATAGTAAACCAACAAATTAAAGACACATAAGATTGAAGGTTAATTGAACTGTTTCAAGCTACCAGCCAGCCAAACATGCATAAAACCCTCAGCAGCCATTTGTATCTAACAAAACTTTATGGAATTTTAAATGAATTGAAGCACAGGGAGGGCATATTTAGACTGGATATTGGGAAGAAATTCTTTACAGCGAGAGTGGTGAGACACTGGAATAGATTGCCCAGGCAGGTCATGGATGCCTCTGGAGGTGTTCAAGGCTAAGTTGGATGAGGCCCTGACCAACTCTGTCTAGCTAGGAGGTGTGCCTGCCCATGGCAGGGGAGTTGGAAGTAGATGATCTTTAAGGTCTCTTCCAATCCAAACCACTTCATCAATCTATGAACTAACACAGTGCAAAAATCAACAGTAGTCTTGTTAGATTTGCTGAGCCCAAGGCTGAAGTTCCTGTTAAATGAGTAAGAAATTATGGGTTAGATCCAGTTGGGGAATAATTTTCCCTCTGATCTTCTTGGCGTGCAAAGATATTAAAATTATAGGCACAGTCACAAGAAGAGGAAAGCAGATTTGAATTTAATCTTTATCTGGAATATTGTGTACAGTTCTGGAGCCCCCAACACCAGAAGGACATGGAAA
This sequence comes from Tricholaema leucomelas, assembly GCA_013400475.1. NCBI lineage: Eukaryota > Metazoa > Chordata > Aves > Piciformes > Lybiidae > Tricholaema lacrymosa > Tricholaema leucomelas. The sequence continues at coordinate 837,304 of WAAF01006005.1, forward strand.
TGTTGGAGCAAGTCCAGAGGAGGGCCACGGAGATGTTCATAGGGTTCCACTATGAGGACAGGCTACAAGAGTTGGGGCTCTTCAGCCTGGAGAAGAGAAGGCTTTTGAGGAGACTTTGTAGTAGCCTTCCAGTATCTGAAGGGGGCCTACAGGAAGGTTGGGGAAGGACTATATACAAGGTCTTGTAATGACAGGATGAGGAGTAATGGTTTTAAACTGGCAGAGAGGAGATTCAAACTAGATATTAGGAAGAAGTTCTTTACAGTGTGGGTGGTGAAACACTGGAACAGGTTGCCCAGGGAGGTTGTGGATGTTCCCTCCCTGGAGGTGTTCAAGGCCAGGTTGGATTAGGCCTTGAGTGACCTGTTCCAGTGGGAGGTGTCTCTGCCTATGGCCCAGGGCGGTTGGAACTGGATGCTCTTTGAGGTCACTTCCAACCTAAACCATTCTATGATTCTATGATATGCTGGACTCAGACTGCATCTCATGTTCAGACTTCATCACTGAAATGCCCAGGATCCCTAATACAATACCTTTTATTAATACAGAACACAAGAAAATTTAATAGAATCATAGAATCACAGAATCAGTTTGGTTGGAAAAGTCTTTTAAGGTCAAGTCCAACCACTGTCTAACTCTACCAAGTCTGCTGCTACACCACATCCCTCAGCATCACATCTGTTTCTTTTTTTCCTGCTTTATTAATTTATTATACATTTGTGGGAGGCTAGAAAGGGCAGTAGTGTAGTTACAGGATGAAAGGAACCAATTCCTTTGAAAGGAACCAATAATCTAAATTTTAATTACAGCTAAGGAGAGAAAGAAAAATCTAAAAGGGATTTCCAAAAAAAGCTGAACTGAAGAAAAAGCATTTTGATGACACAAATTAAAGCCTCTCTTGGCTTTATGAACCACACCCCTTATACTCTTGCCTGCAATTGATGAAGAACAGAATTACTTTAAGTATTCAGAGTGTAAACAATCTTTACAGTTAAGTCACATCATCAAATATTACGAGAATGCTACACCTTCTGATTTCATTTAAATTAAGTACCAATCCATCTGTTCATAAAGCCACCTCCAGAATTGCCACATTTCAAAACCTCTTGTTCTTGATTTCTACCCAATATTAGTTTTCCATTTACAATAGAGATGAATACATTCACCTTTATATGTCCTCTTAGGTTTTACATACCATACACCTTCGAAACTGGAATAGCTTAAAATCCAACCTTGCCTACAGTAGCTTTCTACTGGAATATCTTCATGCCTTTGCTAACACTAATTTTTACCTAAAAGGCAATCAGATCTAATATTAATTGTGAGTGTACAAGCACTAAATGCTAGGTACTGCCTGCAGGGAATAGGTCAAGTCATTAGGTAAAGGTTAAAAAATTCTGTAGCAAATCCCCAGGGAAAACAAATGAAATATGGCAAAGAACATCAGGTCATGACACTTCTCTCATTAAAACACTACCTTGCCTATGCCATGCAACGGAATGGCCAAGAGGCACAGTCTGTGCTCTGCAAAAGTGTGTGGCCAGGCAGTGAACTGCTTTTCCAAGCAGCAGCTGCACTATTATTCTAAATTCTTTTAAACAGTAATTTCTGTAGTATGCAAAACAGTTAAGAAGAAAAGACCATGTATGTTACTCATCATAATTATAGGCTCCATTGCACCTCCATAGTCCCTCCTCATGACAAGCTGACCTGCTTAGTGGATGAAGGAATGGCTATGGATGATGTTTACCTGGACTTTAGTAAAGCCTTTGGCACTGGTTCCCACGGCATCCTTCTGGGGAAACTGGCTTGGATGGATGGACACTTCACTGGGTGATAAACTGGATGGCCAGGCCCAAAGAGAGGTGGTGAATGGAATTAAATCCAGTAGGCAGCTGGTCACAAGTGGTGTTCTCCAGGAGTCAGTACGGGGACTAGTTCTCTTTAATACCTTTATTAATAATCTGGATGAGGGAATTGTGGCATCCTCAGTAAGTCTGGAGATGACACTAGGTTGGAAAGGAGTGCTGATCTGCCTGAGGGTAGAGGGACCTGCCTAGACTAGATTGATGGTCTGAGGCTGTGCTGGTTTGAGGCTAATTGGAATATTTTAATGAGTTACTGCTAGGTGGATTTAGCAATAATCAGACTGAAAAACTGAGCTAGTTGATGTGTGGATGGCTGTTTCTGGGTCTGTTACTCATAGCAACGTTCTAGTACAGGAAGGGGACTACAAGAAGGTCGAGAAGGGACTTTTTACAAGGGCTTGTTGTGACAGAACAAGGGGGAATGGATTGAAGCTTGAGGAGGGCAGATTTAGGCTGGATATTAGGAAAAAATTCTTTACATTGAGGGCAGTTAGACAATGGAACAAGTTGCCTGTGGAGGTCATGAAGTGCCCCTTTCCTGGAGGTGTTCAAGGCCAGATTGCATGAGGCCTTGAGCAACCTGAGCTAGTGGGAGGTGTCCCTGCCCATAGCCGAGGGTTTAGAATCAGATGATCTTCAAGGTCCCATGCAACCCAAACCATTCTAAGAATCTCTGAATCTCTGAAGTGAGTTTCTGTATTTGAGGAAAGAGAGGGTAAATACCTGAGGTGCAAGCAGTATCATTAAGGGTTCTCTTTCAACTTATCAACTGCCTGCTTAGATAAAGTGAAGTTTAATCTTTTTTTAACACAAAACTAAGACTGCAAGATTTGGGATTTCACCCCCCTTCCCCTTCTTACTTCTGCAGAATAGTCGATGCAGACTTTCTGATCTACAGTTTCATTTGTAGAGCAGAACAATACATCTAGCTTATGACAATACTACCTCACAAGATGGTTTGGTAGAGCTCCTGAGGGTCAAGAGAAAATGAATTTCATACATCTCATGTACCCTGTTTTTTCTTCTACACATTATACATAGAATGATGGAAATCTGAACTCATGCTAATCTTGTTCTCACTAATATGGTCATTTATATTAAACATAATACCTAACCTTTCTGGAAGGCAGCACCAAAAATTGTCTTACTGTCAAGAAAAAGAAATACAGTGACTGAGCAGAAAATATGAGTGCAGGCTGAAAATGCAAACTATTTTACCATCCCATCAAAACCCATGAAGTTTCTGTGTCTCACCAAAATGCTGCTTGATGAATCTTTTCAGTGGGGGATGTTTAAAAAAAATGGGTAAGCATTTTTAGGCTCTAGATCTTAGATTTAGAGAATCAGAGATGATTGACAGGAAAATACATTCCCAGCCCTAAAGCACATCAAGGAACTCACAATAGCTTAATCACAGAACTTCACTCTGTGCTTGATTCCACTTGGTGTTCTGTGTGGCATTCAGAGACAAACAGCAAGGAAATGGGTGTACAACCTTTGTATGTTAGTCTGAAGGCTGTGAAACAAGACCAGGTCTTGCTGAGGGGAAGGTTGCATACTCCTGTCTTTAAAATGGAATTGCTTTTTCTGTTCTGAAGGACTGACAAAAATATACAAAGCTCCACTTTGACATTCACAGAGAAATCTTTCCTGTTGGCCAAGTCTATCTAAAACAGGATTAGTGTCCACAGACATGCACTTCACTTCAGATTAACGTCAACAAGTTCCAGGGAGCAATTCCTGACATGCTGTATGACACCAAATCCACTTATGTTAGAGGGAGTTGTTATTTGGATCAGATGCAGTGTGTGAAGAAAATTCAGTCTGGGATTTGTTTTTTTGGAATGTTTCTTGGGAGTGGTGGGTTATCCTGCCGTGTCTGGTTTCAGCTCTTGAGGATTAGAGGAAATGGCTTCAGATTGCACCAGGGGAGGTTTAAGTTGGATATTAGAAAAAAAATCTTGACTGAAAGGGTTCTCAAAGACTGGAACAGGCTCCCCAGGGAGATGGTTGAATCCCCATCCCTGGGGGTGTTTAAAAGCCACAGAGATGTAGTGCTGAGAGACATGGTTTAGCACCAGACTTGTCAGAGTTAGGTTATGGTTGGATTTAATAATCTTAAAGGTCTTTTGAACCAAAACAATTCTGTGATTCTATTTCTCCCCATTCACTTAAAAACTACTTGCAGAGCTGCTTCCTTGAGGAAAATCCAGCTCTGAAATGCACCAAGCACATGTCACTACTGACTTCTTTAGGAGCACTGGATGCTGGGCAGTCACCATAAGCTGTTTCACTACAGACACATTTGCCTGACTTCAGCCTTCCTGACTTAAACTATGGCCATTTTATCGTAGAGCAAAAGCACAATGTAACACAGGTGTTCCAGAACCTGGATATGTTTGGTTTTCACATTAGGAATAAATCCTAATGTAACACCAGAACTGAAATGGGAGTTGACAAGATTTGGAGTAGTATCATTTGGAATTTTCTCTGAGATAGAATGTGATCAGAATTAATGATCAGCCATTTGTCCTAAGCAAAGAGATCCAAGTAGCTGTGTACTTTATGGGTTGATTAAAGCATGCATTGCACTGTAGGAACAAAGAGATCCAGGGATGTGAAAAAAACATCTAACTCCTCAATTTTCCATATTTTTTTCTTGAGTTTCAGGGTGATTTAAGGACATGCCAAATATTGTAAATTGTTAATACATAACTCCTACAGGAATCCCAGTTTTATAATGATCTGCCTTTTTTTAATGGTTTATTACTGCTGAAATTAACAACAAGCTGTCAATAATTGGAGAGGAATAATGTAAATTACAACAGCTGTTTGGAGCAGATAAAAAATGCTTTTACTCTTTTTGGGACCAGATGATTTAAATGAGGGGTGGAGAGAATCTCTTAGGTTTGTGCAAACCCAAACGTATCAAGTCAAGCAAATCATGGCAGGCTACAAGCTATTTAATTTACATTTATCCCTTTCATTTCACACTTTTTCAGGACACAGTCATGCAAGAACAGCAGTTCAGGCAGAGACTGTGTGGTGTTGCACAGATGGAAGAGAGCACCCATGTGTTAGAACTTGCAGGATGTGCTTGAAGAGAAGTGCAGAGAAGCTTGCCAGTTCTCTCATCTGAACTAAGGCATAAGGTTTAGATTGGGTATTGGAAGAAACTTCCTTACTGAAAGCATTCTCAAACACTGGAACAGGTTCCCAAGGAGATGGTGGAATCCCCATCCCTGGAGGTGTTTCAAAGCTGCAGAGTTGTGGTGCTGAGGGACATGGTTTAGCAGCAGACTTAGTAGAGTTAGATAGGTTGGACTTGGTGATCTTAAAGGTCCTTTCTAAACAAAACCATTCTATAATTGTAGGATTCTACCAGCTGGAGTATATATCAGGGAGTCCTGATAAAAGGGCAGTATACCTATTCTGCAAATAATCATTACAAATAATCATTAGCCTAAAGAGCTTGGTGCCTTAATTGGTATCAAGCACTATACTTGGCTTTCTAACTTATTAGTCCAATTCCTTAGTGCCTCCTTGCTGTTAATGAGAAACTGTCATCCAGGAAGTGACTCAGATATTCACAGAGCTACCTATATCTTTCTACTAGTTATTAAAAGTGTCCAGACTAGATCTGTAATAGACCAATCCTATTCATGATCACTACTGAGTGCATTAAGAAAAGTCTGTCCAGCAGGTTGAGGGAGGTTCTCCTCCTACTCTGCTCTGCCCTGTTGAGACCACATCTGGAGTTGTGTCCAGTAAAAAGTCTCTTCCTGGCTTTCTTGTAGGCCCCTTTCAGGTAGAGATTTTGCCAGCTTACTGTCTGGGGGAGCTATCACTGTGGCCTGGAGAACCTAGAATCAATACTGAAGTTGTTGTCTCATTGCAGCCTCTTCATTAACTTCTATTCTGTTTTAAATTCCTGGTTTGGCTTGATTTCTTTGCTCAGTAACAATTTTGGGCATGCATTTCTTAACAGCTTCAAAATTCTGAGCTGCTAAAATATGCAGCTATGGCACATGAAGAGGTTTCCTTCACTGTCTGAGAACATCCATGCCTAAGGACACTGGGTGTTGCTACAGTGCCGTGACTTGTTGCTCCAACTCTGTTTCTTCATCAAAGGGAAAATAAAAAAAAAAAAGGAAAACTAAATCCAGAAAACTAAATTTAGTCATGAAAGATGAAAGCTACCCAAACTGTGTAGACATCTGGGCCAGTGTGTCCTTGTGAAAAACAGTGTCTTGACAGCATCAAACTCAGCCCAGACTCAGAATACCAAGAGCTGGACTCGTTACATCAAATGTAGGATGGCCTTTGTTTCCCAGGGCTCTGAAGCTAAATGACAGTGAGGCAAGCAGGTGAATGAAACAGAGCCAACAATGTGGTTGTAAGGGTGTGATGAAAGTGTAGAACAACACATGCTACAGCTTGCTCTTAGCCTATTTGGTAAGGAAAGACAGTATTTCCAGTCTTCACAGCAGGCAGTCCATTCCCATGGGCTTCTGTGCTCTTAGTTCACTACATCTTTCAAATTCTTTCCATAGGGAAAAAAAACAAACCATCAATGGCCATAAGGATGATCCCAAGGGCTGAAGAACCTCTGCTATGAGGACAGGCTGAGGGACCTGCAGTTGTTCAGCCTGGAGAAGAGAAGATGCTGAGGAGGTTCTTTACAGCTGCCTTCCAGTACCTGCAGGGAACCAACAGGAAGGCTGGAGAGGGATTTTTCATAAGAGTGTCTAGTGATAGGACAATGGGGAATGGTTTTGAACTGAGGGAGAGTAGGTTTAGACTGGATTTAAGGAAGAAGTTCTTCAGTACGAGGGTGATGAGACTCTGCAATAAGTTACCCACAGTGGTTGTGGATGTCTTCTCCCTGGAGGTGTTTAAGGCTAGATTGGATGAGGCCTTGGGCAATCAAGTCTAGTTGAGAGAAGTCCCTGCCTATGGTAGGGGGTTTGGAGCAGATGATCTATGAGCTCTCTTCCAACCTAAGCCATTCTATGATGCTATGACATTTTTTCAGAACCCTTCTTTGCCTCATTATGTCAAGTCAGAGTTCACTTAGCTGTGTACAGAGGAGAAATCTACCTTCTTTAGATTATTTTCTTAGGAATCATAGAATCATAGAATCATAGAATGGTTTAGATTGGAAGGGACCTCAAGGATCATCCAGCTCCAACCCCCTGCCATAGGCAGGGACACCTCCCACTAGAGCAGGCTGCTCAAGGCAGGAAATATGGTGGAAAAAAAATGGAATAGTAAAGGGATGGTTTTAAATTGTTTTCCATTGAAATCTTAACACCAAAACACCAGCTAATAAGTTGGCATTAAAGCTATCAAAGAAGAATGGCAGGTGTTCTTTAGACAACTAAGTGATGAGCAGCTCCACTACCCTTCCAGCTGTGACGAGGGACTGTGGAGAGGACAAGCAGTAGTACATCAACAGTAAACAGAAGCAAAGCTCATTTACTTGTAATAAAGACATGTAAAAGCAAAATCCCTGTAGTTCAGTAAAACTTCTCTAATTGTATAACTGACAAATTCGTTAAGAAGGGTGAGGCATCTTGAAAACATCCAGCCTGACAGATACTAAACAAGTCTGTCTTTGCCCTGTGTGCTCTGGTAGGTCTTCAGCACTAGAACAAAAGTGGAATTGAATTTATCTAATGGAGGCAGGATGCCTGTTCTCCTCTCTGCAAGCACTTTTTCTTAACATTGGTTGTCTTCTTAAGCACAAATGAAGGTTTGCAGATGTTAGTTTAACTTCAGAGTTATCCTAATATAGATTAATAGACTGGTTTGGTGGAAAGGGATCAAAAAGATAATGTAGTTCCAACCCCCGTGCTGTGAACAGACCCCTCCTACTAAACCAGCTAGCTCAAGGCCCTGTCCAACCTGGATTTCAACACTTGGACCCTCCACAACTTCTCTGGACAACCTGCTCTAGTGTCTCATCACCCTCACGGGGAAGAATTTCTTCCTCATGTCTCATTTCAATCCATTTTCTTCCAGTTTGAAGCCAGTACCATTCATCCTATCTTTACATGTCTTTGTCTAAAGTCCCTCTCCAACTCTCCTGTATATTGCTTCAGATATTGGAAGGCTGCTTTAAAGTCTACTTCTGGATTTTATTGTGTGATTCTGAAATTATTAAGTCTAGTAATAAGTGATAGGAGGAGAGGAAATGGCCTCAAGTTGTACCAAGGGAGCTTTAGGTTGGATATTAGATGAAACTTGACTGAAAGGGCTCTTCTAGACTGGAACAGGCTGCCCAGGGAGGTGGTTGAATCTCTATCTCTGAAGGTGTTTAAAAACTGCAGAGATGTGGTGCTAAGGGACACGGTTTAGCCCCAGCCTTGGCAGAGTTAGAGGATGGCTGGACTTGACGATCTTAAAGGTCTTTTCCAACTGAAATGATTTTGTAATTCTGAGATTCAAGGCTTGCAGATTTCAGCCCTGTTTAGCAGATGAAAATCATGGTAACTACAGAGGCTGGAATTCATTCACTGTTTCTCTATCTCCTAATTCAGTCTCGTCACCCCCAGACCACTCTTCCTCCCAGCCCTGTAAAGGGCACGCAGGTTTCAGAGAGCTTTTTGAATCACAAAGACATCACTATTAACAGTTGCATGCTGTGAGTTAGAAGCTAAGTACTATGTAGTGACATATTGAGGCTGGCTCTTTGATCTGGTTGCAGTCAGAATCTGTTTTGGTAACAGTAAGGAGAAGGCAGAGAGTAGGAAGAACACAAAGATTCATATGCTCCTCAGGTGGTCACCAACCTACATTCTCCTACCTGGATGCTATCTTGTCCTGGCTTTACAACAAACAAGCAAAACAAAGATCACAGAAGACAGGTTTGGGCTGCTCTGCTTTTGTAAGTCCTCCTAGGCCAGATGATAATGCATGTGTGACAAGTGCCAATAATTAATTACTGGCCTCCTTAAGCAAGTAGTCCATACTTCCATAGGGACAGCAGCACAGGTGTACCTTGTGGTTTCTAAATCCATCTTGCAATGGCAACTGATCATTACAGATCCTTTTTTCTTTTCCATTAATACTGAATAATCACTGCTAGTCTACACTGCTGTGTAGGGAAACATTTGGATGCAAAACAGCAAATGCAGAGTCAGGAATATCAAACAGAAAAAGAGAATGCATTTGTCACTGAATCATACATGCATTTTTGTGGTAAAGTAAAACAGTATTTTTATACCCACAACAAAACATGGACCTGCAGAACTTTTCAGGCAATCTTCTAACAGCTTCATCCGAGTCTTCTGCAGCTCAGGACTGTCCCATTCATCTGCTTCAACTCCCCAGTATAAGTCTATGACCTGGAAAAGAGGATGCAACATTGGTACTATATCAGATGCCCTTTTTACCCATCAAATTAAAAATCAACTTGGTCAACATTTCATGTACTGCTAAGTATTGTCAAAGGCAGTGACCTCTATAAGCAGTCCTGGCACTGACTGGCAAGGTTTCCTGAGGTAAATGACAACTCAGGTCTCTTACTTTCCTTCCCAGATAGTCCCTCCTGGGACAGTCTCTCATTTCTTCTTCGTATTTTTTGTGCAGAGCTTAGCATGACAAGATCTTGATTCGATGTAGTCTTTATTTTGCTGCTGGACTGCACAGACTGGATAGGTAGGGATAGTAACAAAAGCATTGATAAAATCCTGGCTCCATGGAAATGAATGGGAGTTTTGCTGTGGATCACAGTCAAGACCACGACTTGTATCCACAGGATATAAACTCATCCTGTGCACATGGCTAGAAAGAAAGATGAAGTGGAGCTCTGTAATATGCGACTTCCTTTGTCAGCTGCTCTTTGTTACTTTGGGAGCAGAGATGAGAGATATGCAGTGGCAGACAGCTTGCTGTTCTGCCTTTCGTCTCCAGCTACTGTCTCAGTTTTGTTATGCTAATTAGTTGCAAACAAACTCCTGGAAGAAACTGGAATATGGACGTTAAAAATTCTTGGAAGAAGTTAAGTGACAAAGTGAGATTTCACTACATATTTTAACTAAAAGGCTGAATTCTTACTAAGGGAAATTGACTTTGAAAGAGTAGAAATCTTATATAGAATCATAGAATCATAGAATCATAGAATGGTTTAGGTTGGAAGGGACCTCAAGGATCATCCAGCTCCAACCCCCTGCCATAGGAAGGGACATCTCCCACTAGAGCAGGTTGCTCAAGGCCTCATCCAGCCTGGCTTTAAACGCCTCCAGGGAGGAAGCATCCACAACCTCCCTGGGCAACCTGTTCCAGTGTCTTACCACCCTCACTGTAAAGAACTTCCTCCTAACATCCAGTCTAAATCTCCCCTCTTCCAGCTTAAACCCATTCCCCCTCATCCTGACATTACTAGACCTTGTAAATAGTCCCTCCCCAGCCTTCCTGTAGGCTCCCTTCACATACTGGAAATATACATATTAGATAATACATTATAATATATACATTTGTTTTAGAGCAAAACTTTTGATGCATGCTCATACTCTCTTATTTAAGCAACTCTTGATTGTCAGCATCATGTGTGTACCTTGAACAAAAAAAAATTCCAAATGCATAGGTTAAAAAAAACCCCAATATTATGTGTGTACCTTGAACAAAAAAAGTCCAAATGGATAGCTAAAAAAATTAATACCATGTGCATGATCCTACTTTTGGCAGGGAGGTTGGACTCAATGATCTCTGAAGGTGTTCTCCAACCTCTAACATTTTGTGATTCTGTGTGTGCTATGGAAGAAAAAATTCCAAATGGAGAGGTAAAATAAAATAGCATTAAGTATGTACCTTAGGCAAAAGAAGTCCAAATGGATAGCTAAAAAAATTAGGATTGTGTATGCACCTTCAACAAAAAAATTCCAAATGGATAGCTAAAGAAATTAATCAAAATAATGGTATTAAGACAGGAAGTTAAGGCATGAAAATATGACAGTAATGCTCATTGTAATATGATTTATGCTGTAGAAGCATTCTGCTGTTTCCATAAGTAACAGAACCAAGAAACTAGCTGCTGTCTAAACAAATGACAAAGTTGTGCTGAAGACCTAAAATACAAATGAATACCAGGTTGCTGAAAAATTTACCAGCCTACAGATGGGTAATCTTGGGCTAAGGTTTAAGACCTAATCCTAGAAGCATTTATGCCCATGATTAATTTTACTACCAATAGCCTTGTTGGTTTCTTCTGCCAGAAAAGTTTGGGATGTATGTCAGTGTTTGCTGGAGTGGGCATGCTGTTGCCAAACAAGAGAGATAGCACACAGTCTGATTGATGATGAGTGAAACAGCCCAGTGTATAAGATACATTCTTGCTATGCTGCCAAGAAAATACACTTAATATACACAAGCTCTGTTCCAAAATTCTGCTGAAACAAGCAGCTTTGGCTTTACAAAACTGCATCTCAAACAGCCTTCTTATCTCCTCTCTATTCTGCGCTGGCAAGACCCTACCTGGACTACTGCATCCAGTTCTGGAGCCCCTATTACAAGAGGGATATGGATGTGCTGGAAGGTGTCCAGAGAAGGGCCACGAGGATGATCAGAGGGCTGCAACTAAGTCCCTAAGAGAGACTTTTTAGGATGTCAGGTAGTGATAGGACTGGGAGGAATGGAACAAAGCTAGAAATGCGTAGATTCAGACTGGGAAGAAGTTCTTCACCATGAGCATGGTGAGACCCTGGAATGAGTTGTCCAGGGAGGTGGTGGAAGCCTCATCCCTGGAGGTGTTTAAGGTGAGACTGGATGAGGCTCTAGACAGTCTGATCTAGTGTGAGGTGTCCCTGCCCACGGCAGGTGAGTTGGAACTAGATGATTCTTGTAGTCCCTTCCAATCCTGGCTGATTCTATGATTCTGTAGCACAGTCTTTTCCTGCCCTCTTTTTAGGGAGAGGACAGGTAAAAAGTGTTCCCTTCTTCCTTTCTCCCTTCTGTTGTTTCTCTATATGACTTCATTACTGAACTTCACATTGCATTCAGCTGTCTGATTACTTGAATGATGTATGACAGAACTTAAGTATTCCAGTCATAAAATTAGAGCATCTCAGCACGCAGTCAAGAATATTTGAATTGCTAGTCAAATGAATTTAATGTACCTGCTTGAGTCCATCTGAAACAGAAAAACAATTTCTATTCTAATTAACTGTTCAGAAATCACACTAACACTGTCAATGAAGAGCAAATTCTCTGGAATAGAAGATTTCACAGGGGTTGCCTTCTCTGCGTTACAACATTCTAGATTATTTTCCTTGAGCAACACAATTTTGGCCCATTCTATCTTAATGTGTACTCATTTTGTCTGGCAAGGAGAAGTATTTTAGCCATCATGTCTCTATAGGCACCAAAAATTTCAAAATGAGAGGCTTATCAGTTATTCCTTCTACTAGCTGAAATAAATAAGGTTTACAAAATGAAAGAAAGGGAGCAGAAAGGAAAAATGAGAAGGAACTTCTTTACTGTGAGGGTCGTGGAGCACTGGAACAGGCTTCCCAGAGAGGTTGTGGAGCCTCCTTCTCTACAGACTTTTAAGACCTGTCTAGATGTGTTCTTGTACAACCTGCACCAGATTATATGGTCCTGCTCTGGCAGGACAGTTGGATTCAAAGATCTCCAGAGGTCCCTTCCACCCTCTAAAATCCTGCGAGCCTGTGAGCCTGTGAACTGTATTTTAAAGCATATTTTTACTTCTATTTGGTAAAATTGAGACAAACCTTGACTCCAACTTCTCAAAGTGAGATGACAACCAGTAATCTGTGTGAGAGCAATTCACAAACAGTGGGCTGACACTGGTCTAGTTCAGTTCCACGCCAGCCACCCAATGGAGGCTTTTTATTCCTCATTCAGTGCTTCCTTTTGCTTCTTTTAGCTTTTGTCCTACCTAGCTTACAGTTTCACAGATTTTTCAAAGCAAATGAAATAATTCTATCTTTGTCATAGAATCATAGAATCATTTCAGTCAGAAAAGTACTTTAAGATCACTGACTCAAATAATTCTCCAACTCTACCAAGTCTGATGCCAAACCATGTCCCTCAGCACTAAATCTCTGTGGCATTTAAACACCTACAGAGATGAGGATTCAACCACTTCCCTGGGCAGCCTCTTACAGTCTTTGAGAAACCTTTCAGTCAAGAAATTTCTTCTAATATCCAACCTAAACCTCCCCTGGTGCAACTTGAGGCCATTCCCTCTCCTTCTATCACCAGTTACTTGGGAGAACAAACCAACCCCCACTTGCCTCCAATCTCCTTTCAGGGAGTCGCAGAGAGTGAGGAGGTCTCCTCTCTTTCTGATTTCTCCAAGTGCCTAAAAAACCACTAAATATTTTCATCCATGCAAAATTACACTTTCCTTCTAGCAAACATCATATGGTGAGAATGTTTTGAACTAGTTTATTTTTCCCCAAGCAGGAAAGAGCACACTGCTAATTAGGTGCAATGGATCCAAGCTAGAGGAGGGTAGATTTAGATTAGACATTGGGAAGAAGTTCTTCACCAAAAGAGTGGTGAGACACTGGAAGAGGTTGCCCAGGGAGGTGGTAGAAGCCCCATCCCTGGATGTTTTTAAGGCCAGGCTGGATGTGGGTCTAGGCAGCCTGATCTAGTGTGAGGTGTCTCTGCCCATGGCAGGGGAGGTTGGATCTAGATGATCCTTGGGGTCCCTTCCAACTCTGACAGTTCTGTGATTCTGTGACTAATTCTTCTCCAAATTTTTATATTACAACTCCTTTTTTTACCCTCTCCTTTTTTATCCTCCATTACAGAACACTGTATTCCAGGTACAAACCACCACACACTCTGGAGGTCTTTTTCTCAGCTTACTTGCATTCTGCCTTCGCCAACACCTGTTTGTCAGAACTATTTTCTGATTCAGTGGAAAACAAAGCCCATTGAGCAAACTGATTCATAGAGCAGTTGAATATATTCAGTTCTGCTTCCACACACATCATGTTCTCTAACATCTCCCCCAAACTTGATGACACCTGACAGATCTCCTGCTTTGCAACAAGTGGAACACTTAGCAGTGCGTCCAGATGACTCAGAGGAAGCTGGAGCAATGAATGCACTCAAATGGATTTCATTTGGGTCATGATCTACCAGGAAGAGGGTGTCTTCAGCACACCCTGTATTTTAGCACACAGGGCAGTGCTTGTTTTAGCAGTAGATTACACAGCAATTACATGTTCTGCTCTGTGCAGGGAAATAGAAATGTATCCCTCTATCTGAAAACTACATAATGCTTTCTTGACACCACTAGACTGAAAACTCTGGTCTTGATACTAAGTTTGTAGATTCACAGAATGGTTTGGATTGGAAGTAACCTCAAAGATCATCTTACGTCAACAGCCTGCCATGTCCAGGGATGCTCTCCACTAGATCAGGTTGCTCAAGGCTTCAACCAACCTGGCCTTGAACACTTCCAGGGAAGAGGCTTCCACAACCTCCCTGGACAACCTGTTCCAGTGTCTCACCACCCTTACTGTAAAGTGGATGCTCAGTTGATGGTAAGCTAGGAAGTTCATTCTACCAGGAATAGAAAAAGATAACAAAACAACAAACAAACAAGCCCAACCACTTTTGCTGAGGTCTACCTCCAAGCCTCCTCCAAAATGCTTTACTATGTGCCCAGGTGGCCATAAGAGCCTGGCCAGTGGCATTCTGGCCTGGATCAGGAACAGTGTGGCCAGTAGGACAAGAGAGGTTATTCTTTCCCTGTACTCAGCACTGGTCAGGCCACACCTTGAGTACTGTGTCCAGTTCTGTGCTCCTCAATTCCAGAGAGATGTTGAGATAATGGAACGTGTCCAGAGAAGGGCAACAAAGCTGGTGAAGGGCCTGGAGCACAGCCCTGTGAGGAGAGGCTGAGGGAGCTGGGGGTGTTTAGCCTGGAGAAGAGGAGGCTCAGGGGTGATCTCATTGCTGTCTAAAGCTACCTGAAGGGAGGCTTTAGCCAGGTGGGAGTTGATCTCTTCTGCCAGGCAACCAGCAACAGGAGAAGGGGACACAGTCTCAAGTTGTGCTGATGGAAGTATAGGCTGGATGTTAGGAGGAAGTTCTTGACAGAGAGAGTGTTTGCCATTGGAATGGGCTGCCCAGGGAGGTGGTGGAGTTGCTGTCCCTGGAGGTGTTCAAGAAAAGACTGGATGGGGCATTTAGTGCCATGGTCTAGTTGATTGGATAGGGCTGGGTGATAGTTTTGACTGGATGATCTTGGAGGTCTCTTCCAACCTGGTTAATTCTATGATTCTACATTCCTTGGGCATTTTTTTGGTAGAGGTTTTCCTACTTTGCTTCTATAGAGATGTGAGAGCTTTCTAGCTGCTTTCAGAAATGTGTCAGTGGAGCTGTCTCTCAGACCTCATATCACACAGAGATGCTCCTGGTATTGAAGCTTTATAATAAAATAATTTGCTTCCATGAATATCAAGTAGAGTAAACTTAATTATTCCTCCCCTGGAGACTACATTACAATCCATTTGGAGAAAGACGTGTTTCCTCTCACAAAGTGTTTGGTGGATTATGATCTACTTGGAAGAGACATTTCCCTCCTGTTGCTGAGATGTCTCCTCGAAGATGACTGAGAAATAGAGTTTATATTTTCCATTAATATCACACAGTAGTAGCAGGAGAAGAATGCTTTCTTATTTAAATACCTTTTGCTATTCCTTGCATGTACCACTGCAGCTGGGACTTCCCAATCAGCTGATGAGCTAGGACCTTCAGATGAAATTCTTTTATAGCTATAATCAAAAATCCCTCTGGAGTTTACCACCATGCAGATTCAGCAGCTCCCTGTGACTCAGGGAATTAAAACCAAATATCCTAATTTAAGAACTTGTTATTTTGATTAAAAACCAGCTGCATATGCATCAAGAATAATACATTGGGAGGAGCAGGATGTTGCAAAAATGGCATTAACTGTTTCCAGGCTGCTCTCTGGAGAGATGAGCTTTTGGGGTCACTAAGATGGGAGGTTACTACAAGTGTGTGAGGAAGGCTTGAGGATGTAGAAACAGGGGTTTTGAAAATATGGAAAATAATTTACATCCTCACATGCTCTATTTGTATCTCTCAGCACAGAACCAGCTCCAGGCCTGCTGACATCTACAGGATTTTACTGGATGAATTCTGGGCTGTGAATTACGATATACGTGACTTAAGGTACAAGTGACTTAAGCTGTGATCCCAAACTCATGTATTTTAAATCAAATGCAACCAGTTGGTTCTTACCAAAGGTGTAGATGGGTCTATGCCTTCCAGAAAACAAAGGAAAACATGAACTGACTGAAGCAATGGGGATTTTACAACTGACATGGAAGGAAGCAAGTTCCACAGTATACAATCACAGCTGAAATGTTCCACATCCAATTGACTTTGGTAATCAGTTTCAGTATTCACCTCCCTGACTTATTTTCTACATTTCAGTGAAAGACAAACCTGAAGTCACATGCAGTGGGTGCTACTTCATTGATGACTTCATGTAATTAAAAATAGGTTGCATTAGGTATGGTTTATAGAATTACAACACTTTAGTTTAGATGTAACATTACTTCTTCTGAAATACTTCCACTATTTCAAATAGACCTGGTTTCACTAAGCGTCTAATGTGAAAGTCAAAACTTTGTTGCCAAATTGTTTCCACAATGTTGGATTGTAAAACTGTGTGGGTTGTGGGGTTTTTTTTCCCATCTGTTCAGAATTTACCTGAAATATGACAGTAAAATAATTTTACTATATCAGTACAATTAACATACAAAAGGAGTCTTTTCATAGAATCATAGAATGGTTTGAGTTGGAAGGGACCTTAAAGATCTCCTGGTTCCAACTTAGGGACACCTCCTACAAATCGTTCATCACAGGATGTTAGGATCACAGGATGTTAGGGGTTGGAAGGGACCCAAGGAGATCATGGCCCCCTCCAGCCTGGCTTTCAACACTTCCAGGCTTGGAGTCTCCACAGTTTCTCTGGACAACCTGTTCCAATGCCTCAGCACCCTCATGGAGAAGAATTTCTTCCTCATAGCTAATCAGAATCAAGCTTCTTCCAGTTTGAAGCCATCACTGTTTTACCAATGATATTTTCAAATGTTTTAAAGGAGTTCAAGAAAAAATAATGCAGAATTCAACACAACAAAACCTACCTGAAATTCCAGACCATAGTTTTCCCTGCAGAATTCTCTCAGCTTTGGATACACGTGTTCTCTTAGGGCACTCCTCTCAGCTATTGTATCTGTGGTGGGGAAAAACCTGTTAGAATCATAGAATCATAGAATCATAGAATGGTTTAGGTTGGAAGGGACCTCAAGGATCATCCAGCTCCAACCCCCTGCCATAGGCAGGGACACTTCCCACTAGAGCAGGCTGCTCAAGGCCTCATCCAGCCTGGCTTTAAATGCCTCCAGGGAGGAAGCATCCACAACCTCCCTGGGCAACCTGTTCCAGTGTCTTACTACCCTCACTGTAAAGAACTTCCTCCTAACATCCAGTCTAAATCTCCCCTCTTCCAGCTTAAACCCATTCCCCTCATCCTAACATTACTAGACCATGTAAATAGTCCCTCCTCAGCTTTCCTGTAGGCTCCCTTCAGACACTGGAAAGCCACTATAAGGTCTCCTCAAAGCCTTCTCTTCTCCAGGCTGCAGAGCCTCAACTCTCTCAGCCTGTCCTCATAGCAGAGCTGCTGCAGCCCTCTGATCATCTTCGTGGCTCTCCTCTGGACCCGCTCCAGCAGTTCCATGTCCTTCTTGTGTTGGGGGCTCCAGAACTGCACACAGTACTCCAGGTGGGGTCTGAGGAGAGCAGAGCAAAGGGGGAGAATCACCTCCCTTGCCCTGCTTAGTAACAATCCTAGCATGGTTTGAGTTGGAAAAAAAGCTTTAAGATCATCGAGTCCAAGCATTTCCTAAATCCACCAAGGCTGGTACTAAACCATATGAACTCCTTTCATTCAGAGATAAGATTTAGCACCTGAAGAGCCCTTAGCATACACAAACACACACAAACTTAATAAAAATCAAGTGCTGAGATTTAACCTTCAGACTGTATGTTGTACAAACACATAGATGTGTCTGTAAGTGCTTCATTAGGCTTCATCTACCCCCTAATATTGCAGCTTATTTCAACGGAGGGCAGATGAATTAATTTTGTGATTCAGCAGCCAGAATTTATCAGTTTGCCTTCTATTTAATTTTCAATAAGCTGAATTCTATGCATTAGAAATCTCACGGAACAAAGAAATATATTAAAGATAAAAAAAGATTTCCATACTTAGAAATAAATCAATCACACAAATTAAAGACATTGTACCAAATTATTACTTCCCTCTCCATCTTTAATCCTTCTTTCTTCTTAAAAAAGGAAGAAAGCTTTTGATGGCATTATTTATGGTATCTTTTGGTTCAGTTAATTCCTGCTATCATACTAAATGCTGACATAAATTCTGACTAAATGCTGTCATACTGACATCAGATTATTCTTACCATGCAAAATGACCTGTGTTTTGATAACGAAGGACAATATGGCAATGACACCAAAATTATGATTAAGTTCTGTCTGTTCAGATTAATCTGAACACATTTATATCAACCACATCACTCAAGAAACATCCTGTCAAAAATAACCTTGGTTGGTAATGCAACCTTGCAGAGCTAATACATTTTATTGTCTTTCCCAACAAAACTAAGGTGTGAGATGGATTTTGCTAGGTACTGGCGGTGAGCAGTGCCAACTGAGTTTAGACATAGAGGGATGACCTCACTGAGGTCAATATCCATGCCATATCTATTTCAGGGCATTTTAATTCAGATTGAGGTTGACCCCCACAAACATTTGGAGCACATTAGGTGACATCCTAGAGTTACACTCCTATTTTTCATCCAAAAGAAACCCAGTTTATGAATATAACAGAATCACAGGAACACCTGGTTGGAAGAAACCTCAAAGATCATCTAGTCCAACCCTGGACCCAGCACCGAAGGGTCAACACTAAACCATGTCCCTGAGCGCCAGGTCCACATGCTGTGGCTGCTTGAACACTTCCAGAGATGGTGACTCCACCACTGCCCTGGGCAGACCATTCCAAAGTTTGAGAACCCTTTCAATGAAGTATTTTCTAGCATCCACCCTGAACCTCCCCCTGGCACAGCTTGAAACTGTTTCCTCTAGTCCTGTTGCTTGACATCAAGGAAAAGAGACTTCTTGCTCCAGCCTCCCTTGCAGGTAGATGTAGAGAACAATGAAGTCTTCCCTCTGCCTTTTCTACTCCAGACTGAACAACCCCAGCTCCTTCAGACACTCCTTGTAGGCCAAATTCTGCAGGCCCTTCATGAGGCTTGTTGCCCTTCTCTGGACAAGGCTCCAGCCCTGCAATATCCTTCCTGTAGTGAGGGGCCCAGAATTGAACACAATAGCTGAGTTGTGGCCTCGCCAGTGCTGAGCACAGGTCACAGGATCAGAAGATCACAGGATCACAGGATGGTTGGAAGGGACCCAAAGAGATCATCAAGTCCAACCCCTTTCCCAGAGCAGGACGATACCATCTAGCTCAGGTTACACAGGAACACATCCAGACAGGCCTTGAAAGTCTCTGGAGAAGGAGACTCCACAACCTCTCTGGGGAGCCTGTTCCAGTGCTCCATGACACTTAGAGTAAAGAAGTTCTCCTTTGTGATGAGGTGGAACCTCCTATGCTGCAGACATTACAAGAAGCAAATGAGAGGAGCTTGTCCCACCCTGGACAATCACCTCCCCATTCCACCTCTGTGACATGAGATATTTTAGGCAGTGATGAACAAGGAATTCACCTCAGAAATGTACTCCAGATCCGGATAAAGACAAGTGCTACAAATATTTAGGAATGGAGTGCAAAATCCAGTGCCCTCGGCCCAGAGCCACCTGAGTTACTACACAAGGAACAGGGCAGATGAGTTGCTCCCTCCTTAGGAACCACAGTCATTAATTTTCTCCCACAGTTTAGTGCCTGAGTCAACCTTTTCTTGCAGAATGTAGTGCACGGCTCACAAGGCTAATTAGCCAGAGGCTTGTACTCTGCCAACACAGCAGCATTGCTTTGGCTCCAAAGCAACTCTTCTCAACGCTAGGCTTGGAATCACTGTATTGCTCGGTGCTGTTGCACCTCATGCTAAAAGCTACCAGCCTATTTTGCTTCATCTGAAACACTTTGCTTTTTGTTTTCACCTTTCCAGTAACTGAGCCCCTTAGATCAGTCAGGGATAGAAGACTCTATGTCCTATATTCTTTGCCTCAGGACAAGTAAATTTTGGCACACAAGCCTAGGACAACACAAAGGCATCATATCCTCACAACTGAGGAGAAGAAAACCTGTTGAATACCAACTTACTACTCAGGTACTATGATAAATATGGTCTGGAAAACAATTCCTATTAGAACCAGCAGAATGAACTGGGATTGTTTAGTCTGGAGAAGTGGAAGCTGAGCTGAGACTGCTTTGTTCTCTACAGCTCAATGAAAAGAGCTCAGAGCCAGGTGGGTGTTAGTCTCTTCTCCCTAGTAAGGAGTGATAGGATGAGAGGAAATGGCCTCAAGTTGTACCAAGGGAGGTTTAGGTTGGATATTGGAAGAAAGTTGACTGAAAGGGTTCTCCAACACTGGAACAGCCTCTCCAGAGAGGTGGTTGAATTCCCATCCCTGGGGGTGTTTAAAAACTGCAGAAATGTGGTGCTGAGGGACATGGTTTAGCAGTATACTTGGTAGAGTTAGATCATGGTTGAACTCAATTCTCCTAAAGGTCTTTTCCAACTGAAATAATTCTATGATTCTCTAAATCAAAATGATTCTTGCCTTCCTGAATAGAAATTAATCATGATTACAGCTTTGTTAGTGAGGAAACAACGATTCACAGCTACTGTCTGCAGTTAATGAGATGATCAATGTGAGAGCAGACAGAGTGGTCCTACTAGGGAACTCAAATAAAAAAAAGTTGCAGGAACAAAAGTATTGAAAAAGGGCAGAAGTTAAGATTAATGATGATTAAATAATTAATGGGAAAGATATTTATCTGAGCTACAAAACAGATAAAACCATATTCTGCTGCTTTCCATTGATACCCATGGGATTTACACTGCAAACTCTACTGGCTCTCATTTCAGAACACGGTGTTTGTTCTCATCAGTGTAGTCTGGGGAGTCTTGTTCAGAAAATGAAACACAGCACAGCAAGAGCAGTGCTATCTTTCTGTCAGATAGAATGAGAAACATTACAAAAACACAAAATCACAGAATGTCAGGGGCTGGAAGGGACCTCGAAAGCTCATCCAGTCCAACCCCCCTGCAGAGCAGGATCACCTATACCAGACCACACAGGAATGCATCCAAGCAGGTTTTGAATATCTCCAGGAAGAAGACTCCACAATCCCTTTGGGCAGGCTGTTTCAGCATTCCTTCAGCTAGACCTGTGTTATGGATAAAACTCCTGCCATACCCATCCTGTATTTTTCTATTCTCGTGCCCAAATCTGATGGGATGTGCCCATCTAAATGGAATTTGAGTCTGGTGCTTATATGAATGGATTTTAAGAATTCCTGTATTTGTCTTAGGTTGTGAAATTTTAAGGAAACAGAAGTGCATGCAGTTAAGATGAACTACAGTAATTAGTATGGATGGCAGATAAGCTAGTTCAATTAAATAATATCTAACCTGATTTACAGTGACAGCAAATCTGTGAAGCTGGCAGATCCTAACAACAAAAATGTCACACAGGCAAATTCCACCTTCCAGCCTGCTGCTGTAGATGAACGGATTAACCAAATGACATTCTTCTGGCAGCCAAAAAGAGACAGTAGCTGTGAGATGAGCTTTATACACCTCCTAATGCTAATTCTAATACTACAAAATCCAAATGATAGTCCACAGTAAAAGATGGGAATGAAACTACATCTGCAAAACCTTAGATGACATAAAAAACCCAACCTGAAATTGTCTTCATTATTTAACTGCAACCAAAACATGACACAATCTTGAGCAAGACAGTGGTTTCCTGCATGCAAGGAAATGCTTCTATACAAGAACTTTTATACAAGTTCTAACTCATGAGGATGGTTTATAGGCTGAGACCAATTGTATGAGATTCAACAAGGCCAAGTGCTGGGTCCTACACCTGAGTCACAACAACCCCATGAAAGCTACAGGCTTGAGGCAGCATGGCTGGAAAGTGCCCAGCAAAGACCTGAGGGTGTTTGTTGACAGCTGGCTGAATATGAGCCACTGTGTGTCCAGGTAGCCAAGAAGGCCACCAGCATCCTGATCTGCACTAGGAAGAGTGTGGCCAGCAGGACCAGGGAAGTGATTATCCTCCAGTGCCTAACACTGGTGAGCCCACACCTTGTGTACTGTGTTCAGTTTTGGGGTCTTCATTACAAAAAAAGATGTTGAGGCGCTGGAGTGTGCCCAGAGAAGGGCAATAAACCTGACGACGGGTCTGGAGAACAGGTTTGGTGAGGAGCAGCTGAGGGACTTAGGATTGTTTAGTCTGGAGAAAGGGAGGCTGATGGGAGACCTCCTGGCTCTCTACAATGCCCTGGAAGGAGGCTGGAGCCAGGTAAGTTTTGATCTCTTACCCCTAGTAGCAAGTGATAGAACAAAAGTAAATGGCCTCAAGGTGTACCATGGGAGGTTTAGGTTGAATATGAGAAAAAACTTCTTGACTGAAAAGGTTCTTAAACACTGGAACAGGCTCCCCAGGGAGGTGGTGAATCCCCATGCCTGGAGGTGTTTAAGAGATGCAGAGATGTGATGCTGAGCACCCCTTGGCAGAGTTAGATAACAGTTGGGCTCAATGATCTGACAGGTCTTCTCCAACCATAACAATTCTGTGGTTCCCTCCTAAGCCACATGGCCACAGAATTCTGCCCACCTCTATGCTCTGAACTGACTGGGGATGTCACAGCAGCTCTCCTCCCCACACATCTGGCGTGCAATGCTGAGGACTTCACTGAATCAGCCTCACAGGCATTTACAACCTTTTTGCCAATATCAGGCGATGGCTGTTCAAGCATGACTTTGTGTTAGGTGTGATTTCTGAAGGCTTGTGGCTCAGTCAAATCACTGCCAGTTTTCATTAGAGCACTCCAAGATTCTGCTTCTTGGCATGAACTATTTCCATGCCAAAGCCTGACCTTCAGACTCAAGCTGTTCTGCTATTAAAGTTGCTTATTTTATTTTTAGTAGGAAAATTGCATTTTACATCCCTGTGTTACTAAACAGATTATTTGTATTTACAAACAGTTGCCAAGCAATCATCTATGGGATGAAATGGGTCATGGAAAATAGAATCATAGAATGATCTGGGTTGGAAGGGACCTCCAAAAGTCATCTAGTCCAATCCGCTCTACAGTCAGCAGGGACATCCTCAACTAGATCGGGTTGCTAAGAGCCCCTGTCAAGCCTCACCTTGAATATCTTCAGAGATGGGGCCTCAACCACCTCCCTGGACAACCTGTTCCAGTGTTCCACTACTCTTATGGTAAAGAAGTTGTTCCTAAAATCCAAAATAGCCTACTTAAACAAAATTTCAAAACATTTATGCAAATGAACTGAAAGAATTAACATGGAAGCCTGAAGGGAATTGCCCACCAGCTGTCGTGCCCTAAGACCAAAAAGCTTCTCTTCTTGCTGCTGGTGATACTGGTTCAGCCACAGTCATGGGAGTGGCTGTTTCATAGATTCATAGAATGGTACCAACTCCCCTGCCATGGGCAAGGACACCCTCCACTAGATCGGGTTGCTCAAGGCTTCATCCAACCTGGCTCTGAACACATTCAGCAAGGAGGCACTCACAGCTTCCTCAGGCAACCTGTGCTAATATTTCATCATCCTCACTGTAAAGAATCTCTTTATGCAGTCTAAATCTACCCTCCTCAAACTTGAATCCATTCCCTCACATCCTATCACTGCAAGCCCTTGTAAAATACATACATAGGCTGCAGTCACATGATGACTCTTAGTCAACCAAGGCTTGACACAGCTGAGTAAGGAGTTTGCTCAGCCCCATGATGCAAGTTGAGGCCCTCAAGCAGGGGACAATCCTAAATAGGGAGAGTGTTTGTGCTACCATGGTTTGACTGACAGAGCAATGCTGCATGATCCAGTTAGCAGAAGCTGGCACAAAAATTATTGACTGACACTAACAGGTTGAGGCAGGCAGCTGAACCTGGAAGAATCAAGGCAGAAAAATAAAGAAGTAAAAAAGCTGCCCTTGCAGCTGTTCAAGGCCCCAAGAAATCAAAGTTATGCAAGGTCACAGAGCTGCCTACAGGTTTCACCCCCAGCCCACCAGCCAGGAAAGAGCAGCTCCTTGTATGCAGGAGAAGAAGCAATTTCATAGAATCATGGGATGGTGTGGGTTGGAAGGGTCCTCCAAGATTATCTAGTCCAACCCCCTCTACAGCAAGCAGATCAGGTATTCCTCCCCTGTCTTTGGTGTTTCTGCACTTCACAGTGGGTTGGGACAGAAGGTTGATGGGGGGTCTTGACCTCACCTTTTTCACAGCCTGCTTCTCAGCTAGCTTAGTCTCCTGCACAACTGCACACAGATATAAGAGAATTATAGAATGGTTTTAGTTGGAAAATCCTTCTAGGATCATCAAGTCCAACCTTCAGCCCAACACCACCGCGGCCATTAAAAAATGTCTTGAACTGCCATGTTTACCTGTTTTTTGAACACTTCCAGGGACAGTGACTTTGTCACCTCCCTGAGCAGCCTGTTCCAAAACCTGACCACTCTTCTAGTCAAGATGTTTTTCATAATATCCAGCCTGAATCTCCCTACATGTTTATTGTTATGTATTGTCAGTCTCTTTCGCAACTGTGGAAGGCCTGGATCGGCAGAGAACTTTTGATGTAGTCCTGAATGTCCACCCACTAAGATACCCAGCTCTTTGCTTCCTCCAAACACTCTGCATCCTTAGATCTGCTGGATGCATAGGACAGATTCTTGCCATGAGATTTCTGCCTTAATGGATTGCAATATTAGAGAATGTGAGTATTTTATAACCATTGTCTTTCAGCTGCAGTCAGAATTTCTGCACTTGATTTACCTAACGATGTGATGCC
This sequence comes from Tricholaema leucomelas, assembly GCA_013400475.1. Taxonomy (NCBI): domain Eukaryota; kingdom Metazoa; phylum Chordata; class Aves; order Piciformes; family Lybiidae; genus Tricholaema lacrymosa; species Tricholaema leucomelas. Next base: position 862,280 of record WAAF01006005.1, read on the forward strand.
AATAAAGTTAAATATTACTCGGCAGCAATGGTAAGGAAGGAAGTGGCTGCCAAGAGCCTTAATGCTAGCATGTCCTTATCACATATGACTATTCAGCTGAATCATTCCTTTTAAACTGCCTTCTTTTTAACCAGTTGCACAAAATAGCTTTTCTGTTACCTCTACTACTAAAACTTTCAATACCACTAAGTAACAAATGTCCCTAAATATTATGGAAACTTTGTCTTTGACAATAATACCATAATAAGAAGTCATTTGCATTTCTATAGTGCCTTTGATCTGAGAATCTCAGTGCAATTTGCAAGCAAGGATTTTGAATCCTAGCTGGTAAGAGAGGGAAAAAATGACTTAAGCTACTTAGTATACTTGTCTTCCTAGAAAATGAGCTTCAGAGATTGTTACTGATGAGGCATTTAGTGCCATGGTCTAGATGACTGGATAGGCCTGGGTGATAGGTTGGACTGGATGACCTTGGAGGTCTCTTCCAACCTGGCTGATTCTATGATTCTATGATTCCCTTATGGTTTCTGTGAGTGTGAGCAGAGAGCATTATAATAAGCACCCAAAGCTTCCCAAGACTCTTCTTAGATAGATTGAGAATGGTAAGAGACTAGTCTGGGTCACTTCTTCCAGTATCATCTCCCAAAACCACACTGCCAACCTTCAGGTCTCTACAGGCTCTCTAAGGAGGCAAATGAGAAACTGAACAGACTGAAGACCACTCACGAAAGAAACTAAACCCCACAACTGACTGCAACCCTCCAAACAAATTCTGACTATGAAAATACTGCAGCGTTGCTGTGAGGTTCTTATCCAGAATGCTGGTGGGATCTCTCTCATGGGATGCACAGAGAGGTTGCTCAGGGAGGTCATAGATGCCCTCTTTGTGGAGGTGTTCAGGGCCAGGTTGGCCTTAAGCAATCTGGTCTCATGGAGTGTGCCTCTGCCCATGGTAGTGGGGGTTGGAACTAGATGATCTTGCAGGTCCTTTCCAACCCAAACCATTCTATGAACCTATGAGTCTATGTATGTACAACTTCAGTGCAGAGCTTAGCACTCCAGCCACCCAGCTACAGTATAAAACCACAGTTGCCATCATCCTCTCTTCTGCCTTCTCAGTTCTTAAAAAAAGAGCTACAATCAGAGTGGGATGAGCATTTGAGCCCAAAGGAATGGCTGCTTGGCATGAAAATCAGTAGAAAGCAAGAAAAATAGAATGAAATTGGTAATCAGTCCTGAAATGTGTCTCTTGATTGTGAAGGAATGACAAGATTTGACTACAAATTTGTGGTCTACAGCAGAACATCTAAACAAACATATTTTCCAAACAAAAGCACTAACTGTCTGAGGCAGGACCCAAAATGTAGGGCATAATTATAAGCCTATAATGTCTATGTGCAGCAATGAGCTCTTCTTTTTCAGTCCCAAATGAAGCAATGTCCAATTTAAAATAAGAGGTCATTCTAAACGCTGTCTATCTGAAATGTTCCTTACTGTTGGATCTGGAAGAAAACAAATTTAAACCATTTAAGCCAACCTGTGGAATACAAATCTACTCTTTTCTTTCATTGTAACATTCAATAGCTGCCCACACTTCACAGTGACGTCTTCTGCATCTTGACTGTCAATACGATTGACCAGTGCCACCTATTGGCTCAGCAATGACACTTAGGTGGCAATTTCACAGACTCATAGAACCTTAGGCGTTGGAAGGGACCTCTGGAGATCATCTAGTAGAAGCCCTCTGCCAGACTAAGAACACCTTAGAGTAGGTCACAGGAACTCGTCCAGGTGGGCTTGGAATGTCTCCCTAGAAGGAGGCTCCACAACCGCTCTGGGCAGCCTGTTTATACAGATCAAAACATGAGGCAACTGGTAAAAAGGGGGCAAAATCCAAGCTAAAATACAAAACTTAGAAGAAATATCTCTGTGCAACTGACACGACAGAAGAGCAACAAAGCTGGTGAAGGGTCTGGAGAACAGATCTTGTGAGGAGTGGCTGAGCGAACTGCGGTTGTTTAGTCTCCAGAAAAGAAGGTGGAGAGGAAACCTTCTCACACTCTGCATCCCTCTGGAAGGAGATTGGACCCAGGTGGCAGTTGGTCTCCTCTCCCTAGTAACAAGCAATAATCATAGAATCATAGAATGGTTTAGGATAGAAGGCACCTCAAAGATCATCTAGTTCCAACCCCCACCATAGGCAGGTGAGAGGAAATGGCCACAGGTTGCACCAGAGGACATTTAGGTTGGATATCAGAAGAAACTCCTTGACTGAAAGAATTCTCAAATGCTAGCACGGGCTGCCAAGGGAGAGAGTTGAATCCTCGTCCCTGGAGGTGTTTAAAAGCTACAGAGACGTGATGCTGAGGGACATAGTTTAGCCTCAGTCTTGGTAGAATCCGATACTGGTTGGACTCAATGATCTGAAAGATCTTTTCCAACCAAAGCTATGTTGTGATTCTATATTTCTATGAAAAGCTGCTCCCAGAGTCAAATTGTCAATATTTGCACATAGAATCATAGATTCTCAACCATCTCCCTGGACAACCCATTCCAGGCTCTCACCACACCCATGCTGAAGAACTTCCTCCTCACATCCAGCCCGAGTCTACCCATCTCCAGCTTTGCTCTATTCCCCCTAGTCCTGTCACCCCCTGACAGCCTAAAAAGTCCCTCCCCAGCTTTTTTGTAGGCCCCTTTCAGATACTGGAAAGCCACTATAAGGTCACCTCGGAGCCTCCTCTTCTCCAGACTCAACAGCCCCAACTCTTTCAGTCTGTCCTCATAGCAGAGCTGCTCCAGCCCTCTGATCGTCCCCATGGCCCTTCTCTGGACATACTCCAGCACCTCCACAACCTTCTTGTAATGGAGGCTCCAGAACTGGATGCAGTACTCCAGGTGGGGTCTCAGCAGAGCGGAGTAGAGGGGGAGAATCACCTCCCTTGCCCTGCTGGCCACACTTCTCCTGATGCAGCCCAAGATCCGTTTGGCCCTCCAGGCTGCAAGTGCACACTGCTGGCTCATGTTGAGCTTTTCATCCACCAGCACCCCAAATCTTGCTCCTCAGGGCTGCTCTCCAGCCATCCCCTGTCCAGCCTGTATTTGTGCTTGGGATTGCCCTGACCTAGATGCAGGACCCTGCATTTGGTCTTGTTGAACCTCATGAGGTTGGCTTATGCCCACCTCTCCAGCCTGTCCAGGTCCCTCTGGATGCCATCCCTGCCCTCTAGCATGTCTGCTGCACCACACAGCTTGGTGACATCAGCAAACTTGCTGAGGGTGCACTCAGTGCCACTGTCCATGTCACTGACAAAGATGTCATGATTGTGTTCTCAATTTAAACAAGTATTGGTTTCGAGACCTCTGTCTGCAATATGCTTACGTGAGATGCACTTGGAGTCTGATCCAAAGGTTGATAAGGCTAATGGAAAGGTCTGTTAATCTCAGGAGATTTTAAAGAAGTTCTACATTGATGGCACATTGACATCCTGTACCTTCTGATGTCTTACTGTCTTCCATAGAGTTCAGGTGAAAACTTCCATCCATAAATATATTAATGAACAAACCCTCCTCATTAAATCTCATGAGTATGGTATGAGTGAGGACTCTGAAGCAGTTTTATCTTCTAGTAACTCACCTCACATCACTCTTTGGAAGCACAGCACCTTTAAGGACATCTGCACAACATGTAAATGTTCTTAAAGAAAAAAAGAAGAGTTGAGTTGACCTGGAATCCTTTGCCAGCATTGGAAATAGCTTGGGTGCCCAGGCAGCTCTTCTCGACTGTCATTTGTGGCAGACGCTGCAAGTGTATCTGCATACGAATGCCAAGGCACGGTGGGAGCTTCAGCAGCACCACGGGGGGAAAAACAGCATCTCTCGCTATAGGGGGACACTTTTGCATTCTGCAAACTGCACGAAGTGGAAGAATTCAACAAAACCCAATTCTTTTGTTTAATAAAGCAAACTAAGGAAAGGCATTTTACAAACAATTATTGTCATACAATTAAACGATGTGGCAGGAGAAACTGAAGATACAGCATGTTCACAAACAGCAAGATTAAGTCTGAAAATTATCTCTGCAGAACAACAAAGCTTATCACAACTAAGTGCTGGATAACCACAATGCCTGCAAGGACAAGAAAGAGTTTGCAGCCACAATCAAAATTAACGTGGAAGAAAAACTACCTGTGAAATCTAAAATAGGACTTTTCAACGAGCTGTGCGGAAAGGAGCAAGAGAAGACATAAGAAGGGCCAGTACAGTAACAGAGATACATGCAAAAATCCCTATCTGGAGGTGTCAACTCACACTTCAAAACATGATGAAATTATGTAGAAAGCAGAAAAAAATGCTGTAAGAGGCTGGGAAATGCTTTCAAGAATGAAGTTGTGTGTACTGCAGAAGCTTTAATTTCCCCCCCCCAACCCTGGCATCACTAGACCAAAGAAAAAACAACCAGGGTACATTACTAAAGCACTTGAGGTAATGAGGCAGTGGCAATCAATAGAGCAATGGGATGTTACAGACATTTTGCCTGCCAGCTGAACTGCAGAGTCAAGTGTTGGAAGCCCATGTTATAGGTTTCAAGAAGGTATAAAGCAGAGGTGAGACATAAAAACCCACGAGAGTAAGGCTCATAAAAGCACTCACAGATTACACAGTGCAGGCTGGCAGAGGCCCATTAAACACACCTCATTCTGAAGATATTCCAGTCAACAATCCTATAGGACTTTTCATCTGGACAAGCTCTGAAAGAGCTCTGGAAGCATTATTGGCTCCCTTGTAAAGTTGCCCTTGCTTTCTCTAAACATTTTACTCAACTTCACAAGTCACCGAGTTCTGGAAGAGGTCTTATGAGGAGCAAATGAGGGAAGTGGGATTGTTTAGCCTGGACAAGAAGAGTTCAGAAGACTGGAGTGAGGTGGGTGTTGGTCTATTCTCCCAGGTAGCTAGCAACAAGGTGAGAGAAAGTGGCCTCATGTTGTGCCAGGGGTGGTTTAAGTTGGATATTAGGAAAAATTTCTTTCTTGCAGGAGTGGTCAGGCATTGGAACAGGCTGCCCAGGGAGGTGGTGGAGTCTCCATCCTTGGAGGTGTTCAAGAAATATTTGGACATGGCACTTTGGGACATGGTTTAATGACAATGGTGGTATTTGGCTGACAGTTGATGATCTCAGAGGTATTTTCCAATCTTAATGATACTATGATTCTATATTCTTTCTTAAGTTGTGTGGAAAACAGTAACCTCACTGTTTGGGTCACTACAGCTGAAGTCAATCAAGCCAGCTGGAAAAAGCATGACTGGTAAATGTAGCTTTAGTGTATGGGCTGTAAGTGGAAACTTTCAGATGATAAGACAAAAAAGACTTGAACCTGACACTTGTGGGTGTGTAGAGACACCCACAGAACAAGTGAGAGGTGCTGCTTGCTGCCAGTGCAGTAAGCCTGCATCAGTAAAGAGGAGCTTTCTTTGCAACAGACTTTTTTCCCCCTTGATGCTAAATGTAGAGGTCTATTGAATAGCGCTGCACAGTCAGAATAGATCTTGGCTGCCTATAGAAGCAGTTACCAAAGGTAAAGAAACTGAATGACAATCCCAGCACAGGAGAGCAGCTGCAAGAGGGCATTATGCCCAGAACAGCAGGACTGTATGAGGGAGGGATGCCAAAAACTCAACCACACCTTGCCTAAAAAAAGAGAACCTGAGTCAACCTTTACAGGACTACTTCACATAGTGACAGACAACTTCTGCCTAGCACTAACCACCCACTCTCAGGCACTGCAGTACAGTAGATTTTAAAACTGAGAATTCCAGGTAGGGTCTCTGCTAACAAAGTCATTGAACATGACCAAATAATTCATAAAACTGGCTCGTTTTGACAGATTATGTAACATCTCAGAGGAAAACAGTGATTGACATGTAAAGGAAGAATGATTTATCTTACCTCTGTTCTCCCTTAGCCTTTTCTAATGATTCATCTAAGCCTTATTTTTAGGGAGGATTATATAATCAAATTGAAAAGGCCATTTAAAATAAATTCTATAATGGATCTATTTTCATAAGTCAAATATTTCTTGATGCCTTGATTTTACTAGACGTTGTTTTCTTGTTCCAGATTTTATTACTCTCTTCCACTTGCTCACCACATTGACAGGCTGAGGGAGCTGGGGTTGTTCAGCCTGAACAGAAGGCTTTGGGAAGACTCAGTAACAACTTCCAGTACCTGAAGGGGGCTACAAGAAGGATGGAGACAGACTGTTTACAAAGGCCTGGAGTGATAGGACAAGAAGCAATGGTTCAGAAAAGAGAAGAGTAGCTTTAGATTGGATGTTAGGAACAAGTTCTTTATCGTGAGGGTAGCGGAACACTGGAATAGGTTGTGCAGGGAGGTGGCTGAAGCCCCATCCCTGGAGATATTCAAGGTGAGGCTCAACAAGGCTCTGGGCAACCTGATCTAGTTGAGGATGTCCCTGCTGACTGCAGAGTTGGACTTTTGGAGATCCCTTCCAATCCAGACCATTCTATGATTCTATGATATTAAGGCAATTGGAAAATTGCAGTTTAAAATTCTTGAGGAGTTCATCACTGAAGTACAATGCATGTTCTAGTCACTTGCTCTGCCTCACAAGCAGATGTAGCTGAAACAATGAAGTTCAATTTCTCACAAATACCTTGCACAAACGTGACACGGAACTTCCACAACTGGCACACCAATATAGTCAATCAATGATTGAGCTACAGACTGTCTTCCTAATTAAGACTTCCAAATGACTTCAGTCATCTTCCCCAGCTCTGCTCTTACTCTGGCTCCAACCTTGGAAGTGCTGAAAGTCAGGTTGGAGGGGACCTTGAGCAACCTGATCCAGCAGGAGGTGTCCCTGTCCCTGTCTAGTTGGAATTAGATGTTCTTCAAGGTCCCTTCCAACCCAAACCATTTTATGTATAGATTCAGAGAATGGTTTAGGTTGGAAGGAACCTTAAAGATCATCGAGTTCCAAACCCCATGTCATGGGCAGAGACACCTTCCACTAGAACCCATCCAAGCTAGCCTTGAACACCTCCAGGGAGGGGGCATCCACAACCTCCTTGGGTAACCTGCTCCAGTGTCTCATCACCCTCACTGTCAACAATTTCCTCCTAATCTCCAGACTACATCTCCCCTCCTTAAGCTTCAATCCTTTTTGTCTTTGTTCTATCACATCAAGCCTTTGTAAAAAGCCCCTTCCTGGCTTTCTTGTAGGTACCCCTCAGGTACTGGAAAGCTTCTAGAAAGTTTCTCTAGAGCCTTCTCCAGGCTGAACAGCCCCAACTCACAGACTGTCCCCGTGGTGGAGGTGCTCCACCCTTCTATCATCTTCATGGCCCTCCTTGGTAACTGCTCCAGCAGTTTGCTGTCCCTCTTATGCTGGGGGCACCAGAACTGCATGCAGCACTTCAGGTGGGGTCTCAGGGAGAGCAGAGTAGAAGGGGAAAATCACCTCCCTCATCTTACTGGTCACACTTCTTTTGATGATTCTCCTATGATTTTCACAGCAATGAAATCCAGTGAGCTACCTTTAAAGGAGGCTAAAGATCTTCTGTGATGCTATCCTCTCAAGAGCAGTGCAGAAGATGGCTGAAACTGTGGACTTCATTTCCATTTCTTGCACTATCAGACACTATCAATCTTTCTCTGCCTGTAAAGGAATTTGTCCCTGGCTAAATAACAGATAAATTGTCTCCTACTTGTCACATCTGCATACAGTTAAACACAACTGAATCCACAGCTGGAGATCACATTTATTTTATGGGAAAGGATTTTGCATTTCTATAATGGCTGTGAGGAGCTGACTGTGATATTACCACTGCAACAATAGCCAGCCATGGAACTGCTCAGGAGGATGATAGGGTATTATACATGGGCGATTATAGGAAGCATAAAATAGAACAGTCATCATTAAAGCAGGTGGAGTGCAAGGAGATCATTTGCATTTTTAGCTCTGTGTCCTATAGAAAGGAGGAATAAATGATGATCTTTGTTTTCTACATGTCTTCTGTTCTCTTTGGAAAACTATTTTTAACTCATTGCCTGGCATTAAAGAAATCTGACCAGGTTATATTCTGCTATAAGGACAGGCTGAGGGAGCTGGAGTTGTTCAGCCTGAACAGAAGGCTTTGGGAAGACCCGATAACAACTTCCAGTACCTGAAGGGGGCTACAAGAAGGATGGAGACAGACTATTTACAAAGGCCTGGAGTGACAGGACATGGGGTAATGGTTTCAAACTAGAGAAGAGTAGATTTAGATTGGATGTTAGGAACAAGTTCTTTATCGTGAGGGTAGCGGAACACTGGAATGGGTTGCCTAGGGAGGTGGTTGAGGCCCTATCCCTCAGGGTGGGACTTGACAGGGCTTTGGGCAACCTGATCTAGTTGGGGATGCCCCTGATTATTGCAGAGGGAGTTGAACTAGATGACCTTTGGAGGTCACTTCCAACCCAGATCATTCCATATTAATCTCAGATAAAACAAGCATCCTACAGGAGAAGAAATCACAGGGTAAATAGGAGGAATCTTGTAAGCAGCTCTCCTCCTCCCATTCATAAGTAAACCCCCAAAGGAGAAGCTATAATGTGAGCTGTAAGACAATACAGAAATGCCTCACATACAGGAAAGCTTAACCTGGAACAAATAAGCCACTGAAGGACACAGAGCTATGGTAAAATAATCCTTATGGGAGTTTACTGCTTCACGTTAGCTATCTTCTGGCTGAGACTTGAGGCTGTTTAGCCAGGAGTGCAGCCTGATAGGGGATCTTCTCAATGCTGCTCAACACCTAAAGGGTAGGGTGCTCAACAGGATGGGGCTGAGCTCTTTCCAGTGATGCCTAGTGATAGGACAAAGGACAACAGGCACAAACTGGAACATAGGAGGCTTCACTCAAACATGAGAAACTTCTTCACTTTGAGAGTGCTGGAGCACTGGGTCAGGCTGCCCCAGAGAGGTGGTGGAATCTCATTCTCTAGAGACTTTCAAAACCTGGACTTGTTCTTGTGCAACCTGCTCTGGGTCACCTTGCCTTGGAAGGGGACATTGGATTAGATGATCTCTAAAAGTTCTTTCCAGCCCTTACCATTCTGTGAGATTTCTAAAGCATAGGTGAGGCTGCGAAGCTACTCAGTTCCTAGCAGAGTGAAATGATGATGAAGTATTTAAAAATACATAATGACATGTGTGGTTGTAACCATTCATGTATATTATCTACATTCTTTATATATATATAAATGTAAATATATATATAATGTACATTAATTAATATAACATTAGTAATTGTAACTAGTAATGAGTAATGGTTGGACTCGATGATCTTAAAGGTCTTTTCCAGCCTGGATGATTCTGATTCTGTGATAAATGGACTCTAATATTAAACATTTTCAAGTGTTTAATCACACCACAGAGGCAAGCTACTGTACTGAAGGCTGCAGCTGTGCCATCCCAAGCAAATGCTAGGAGCAGGCTGTACGAGAGCATTGTCAGCCCCTGACAGTTTGAAATCTTGGTTTGTTGAGCTATTTAATCAGCTCCAATGGCTGATACTAAGCAACGGCATGGCTCTGGATTAAGTCCAGTGTGCAAGTCCTGCCATTTGCTAGTCTTTCCAGCTTCTGGCACCAATGGAGTGTGTTTTCAGCAGCCTGATAAATCTGAAGTCTGTAGAGGTGACTTTTAATCTCTAGATGGAGATCCTGTACAAGAATGGCTGTAGATTGTCAGGCATAAGGGCTGTCCATCACAGCATCTTGTTGCAAACAATGGGCAGCAACAGTTGCTTATAAGGGGAGTTTAAGACCAAGTCAAATTATGGTGGTGATGGGGTGGTTTATAAGTTGTATGTGGTACAGCTCTCTCTTGCCCAGCACAGCAGCATGCACATGGTAGAACTCTGCACTGACCCAGAGCTCCCTTCTCTTCACCTTACTACACTTCTCATGTTCAGCTAGCTGTGATTTATCCCTACTACTCTTCTGACTAAAGTTTTTGTAAGTAAAAGCCTCTCTCTGATACAAACCCTAAATTAATAAGAGTAGCATCAGGCCAGTGGAGTTATTTTAGTGTTGCACTGGCACTACCATGATTAAATTAGGTCTCTAATTCTATCTATTATTATCCTTCTTTAATTAAAATTCCAGTAAGGGGATAAAGCAGTTGTCTTGAACAGCAGTGCCCAGATTAAAACCTGCCACATTTCTCTGTATCCCATGCACATGACTATCTGTGACCACATTAGATCTACCACCTTCAATATATCAAACCCTCCAATTCCTGCTAGCTAAAAATCACTAAGGTAGTATTACTGCAGCCTGAAACGAGGTCTTTGAACAGAGGAAAATTCAAAGGAGTTTCATTTGTTTCAGATAAAAAATTTCTTCTGCTTAGACACTGCCTTCATATCTCGAAGTTCAGTACTCTTTGATCTAAAGTTTGCTTTCCATAAAATTCTGTAAACTGAGCTTAAAGCCCAGTGTAGGACTCTCTCTTGTGTTCACACATCTGTGGACACATGCAACTGCCCTCACAGTCATGTATACAAGTTCTTTAAAAGCAGTTATTTTACTACATAAGCTTAGAGGTAGGATGCCAAATGATCCACCCTTTCTACTGCCCTATTCTTATGTGATTACACAAATCCCATCACGGACTGTACATGGTCTCCTTGAAACACAGCCTTGGAAATCCTCCTGAATTTGCTGCACAGCAGACTGCTGCTCAGCTGCAAGGTCATCCCACTGCCCTTGATCAAGCTCAAAAGAAGCTTCTGTGTTGATGGGGGAAGGCACTGCAACGCTACTGTCTCTCATTTTGAGCCAGGTCCCACGTCTTGCTGTGGGAACAATTCATTCAGTCATAGAATCTTAGGCTGGTTTGGGTTGAAAGGTCTCTTGAAGATTGTCTAGTCCCAACCCCTCTGCCATGGCAGGGACACCAGGTTGCTCAAGGTCCCATCCAACCTGGCTTTCAACACTTCCAGGCTGGAAACCTCTACAACTTCTCTGGGCAGCTGGTTTCAGTGCCTCATCACCCTCATGGGGAAGAATTTCTTCCTCATGTCTCATCTTGATCCAGCTTTTTTCAGTTTGAAGTCATCACCCCTCATCCTGTCACTATGTCTTTGTCAAAAGTTCCTCTTCTCCTGGGGTCCCCTTCAAATCCTGGAAGGCTACTATATGATCTCCCCAAAGCCTTCTCTTCTCCAAGCTGAACGACCCCAACTCTTTCAGCCTATCTCCATAGCACAGGTACTCCAGCCCTCTGATAATCTTTGTGGCCTCCTCTGAGCTTGCTCTAATAGTTCCATGGTTTTGTGGGCTTCAGAACTGGACACAACATTGCAGGTAGGGTCTCATCAGAGCAGAGGGGCAGAATCTCCTCCCTCAACCTCAATCTGTCCAGGGAGGTGGTTGAGTCACCCACCCTGGATGTGTTTAAGGGTTGTTCAGATGTAGTGCTTAGGGATATGGTTTAAGGTTAATCTTGTAGAGTAGGATTGGGCTTGGTGATCTTGGGGGTCTTTTCCAACATGGATGTTTCTGTGATTCTGTGATTCCCTGTAAGGACTTGATCAATACTGCTGCTGTCCATCATCTAACCTATTACTTGAGAAATGAATATCCCATGGAATTCACACAAGTGTTTTGTTGTCCCTCACTGTACTGGAGCTGGGCCAGTGTAGAGGGGCTGCAAGCTCCTCTTTGTCTGTCATAAAAAGGCTGGCCATTTGGCACACCATCAAGGTATTTCCTGGTGTTGTATGCACATCTGGGCCAGTCTAAGTCTCTAGCTGAATTAAAAAGATGTATACATATATACATAAAGGGCATTATATGGAATCAGAATGCCACAAAAATACTTGTGAAGAAATTAAGTCATGTTTGTAAAGTTCATAGATTGACAGAATGGTTTAGGTTGGAAGGAGCCTTAAAGATAATTTAGTTCCAATGCCCCTCACATGGGCAGGTACACTTTCCTCTGGACCAAGTTTCTCATGACCTCATCCAATCTGGCCCTTAACACCTCCAGGGAGGGGGCATCCACAACCCCCTTGGGCAATCTGTTTCATTGTCTCACCACCTTCACTGTCAGCAGTTTCCTCCTAATCTCCAGCCTAAATCTCTCCTCAAGCTTCAATCCATTCCCTCTTGTGTTATCACATCAAGCCCTTGTAAAAAAAAACCTTCTTTGCTTTCTTGTAGGCCCCCTTCTGATACTAGAAGGCTACTAGGTCTCCCCAGAGTCTTCTCTTCTCCAGGCTGAACACCCCAACTCTCTTAGCCTGTCCCCATAGGGGAGGTGCTCCAGCCTTCTGATGATCTTCATGGTCTCCTCTGGATCTGTTCCAGCAGTTGCATGTCATTCTTATGCTGGGGGCATCACAACTGGATGCAATACTCCAGGTGAGGTCTCAAGAGAGCAGAGCAGAGGGGGAGAATCACCTCCCTCATCCTGCTGGCCACACTTCTTTTGATGCAGCCCAGGATACAGTTGGCCTATTGGGCTGCAATCACTGTTCCACTCTGGTTTAATGTTACTTATTTCATCAGAGCTAAGAAAAAACTGTTATAGAACCTAAGCTTCAGGTGGCAAACAACCCTGAATGTTTCTAAGTTTACTTGTGGACAAAAGCTCCTCTGTAAAGCTTTGACTTTCAGTTTTACAAAAACATTTAACACAATCAAGGCTGTTCTTCAGTACTGCCAGAGTTGTAGCCTTGAGTGATGCCCTTGGAACAGAAATAGTTCTCACAAGGAGCTCTAAACAAGAAGTTTGAAAACAATCCATATATTTGATGTAGTATATTTGTGTATATGTGTGCATACATAGACAAAAATGATAAGAAAATAAAAATCCAATAGCTTTTAATAACCTAAAAAAAGAATAACCACGTGGATTTGAAATGTTAAGTGCTCCAAAGTTTTGTGGCTGATAATACCAGGTGCTGCACAAACCCATCAAACTAAATAGTTTCCTGTTTTACTAACAAAAACATAGACACAACCCCACAACTCTTGGTCTTAGTCTTCCTCCCCAAACTCACATTTTACCTTCTGAGTACCTGAATGGAAAAATTGGCTGAACATTAAACAAAAGTTTCTAATGTTTCCATTTGAATATTTGGTACACTTAGAGCAAATCCTTAGCCCAAACCCTATATAAGCAAAGAACCCACAAAAAGAAGATGAGGACATGAAGGGCAGATCTTTTCATACAGTTTATCAAGAGTTTCTCAACTTTATCTTTTGAAGCAGAATAAACTTCAATCCAACTTAGTTTCCATCCTAGTCCAAAAAAAGGAAAAAAGGCTTAGAGGATCCACTCAGCAAAATGTCATCTCCTACTGGTTCTGCTTGCAAGCTGTCTTGCAAAAAATAGTTAAAGCCTACATAAGACTTGATCATACAGTCTCAAAGTCTTGGTTTTTGCTCAACCACACCAAAAACTGAGCTCTTCTGTGACAGAAGAGAAAAGAGAAACCTTCACGTAGAGGCAGAAATACTGAAAATGTCAGCTTTCTTTCCAACCTTTCTCTGACTTCTGGGCCTCCTGAAATCGGACACGTTTCAAATCAAGGCCCATACCAAACCCAGATACTTGAACTATGTTACTCTCCCGAGCTCTTGAGATACTCAACTTTAAAACTATTGAACTTTTTTTTCCCCCAAAGGGTAGCTTGGTTTGTAGCTCAAACACTACAGTGATGTGCGTCACGGAAACCTATAAATAGGTACAAAGTTAGGTAACCAGAACTAACACTTAGCACAAAAAAATTCTGGAGTTATTTGTCTCCACATCTCCGCAACACCTCCCTTGCAATTTCATACACTTGAACATCTGTGTTTTCCTTTAGCTAAGGAATAAATTCCACCCAGATTATATAAAATTGTCTTCATAAAAAGATCTTCGTGCACTGCATCCAAGTGGGGACACCATATGGTATTTGGGGCTGGCCAAAATGGACCATCATTAACTAAGCATTATCCTGACTTTTGAGTATTCTTTCACATTAACATTTCCTTTATTATATTTTTATTAAAGACAATAAGATTTCAGGTGAAAATAATACAATGCAGCTGGAACATGCCAAGAATGCAAAGCGATACCTTTCTTTTGTCACACATGGCAGGAACTTTGCAATTAAAGCACTCACAGTTCTTCATCTGTTAGGGAGCTATCCACCCTCATGTTCAGCAGCACCAAACTACAAATGCACATGATGTTTTGGGTTTTTTTATTTTCACATATATATGAACATGCATAAAATCATATCTAATTCCTGCAAAGCAGCCTCCAACAATAGGTCCAAAAGAAAACATGGATAAAATCCATTTCTGCAATCATCATTTACAGGAATAATCCTTTCGTAGTCTGCAGGTGAGAGAATTCCCCTTTCTGTATCATGAGAAATTATGTAAATTAGGCATCAAACATTTGACCTTCATTGCTGGGTGCTAGGTTGGACTGATCTTGGAGGTCTCTTCCAACCTGATTGATTCTATGATTCTATGATTAGACTTCAGTGTGCTTCAAATTAATACAATGTTTTGGATGATGGAAATGAAGAAAGTTGAAAAACTCTGTTATAGCTCTGGTAAACTCCAACCCATTCAATCATGTAAGGCAAGGAAATCTCTCTCAGGCAGTCTACAGGGAAGCTGGTGAAGTTCACAGGATCACAGAGGATCATAGGATATTAGCGGTTGGAAGGGACTCAAGGAGATCATCGAGTCCAACCCCCTTGCCAGAGCAGGACCACACAATTTAGCACAGATCACAGAGGAACACATCCAGACAGGCCTTGAAAATCTCCAGAGAAGGAGACTCCATAACCTCTATGGGGAGCCTGTTCCAGTGATCTGTGACCCTTACAGTAAAGAAGTTCCCCCTTATGTTGAGGTGGAACCTCTTGTGCTGCAATTTACACCCATTGCTCCTTGTCCTATCCCAGGGAGCAAGTGAGCAGAGCCTGTCCTCCCTCTCCTGACCAGCCCTCATTTATTAAATCCCCTCTCAGTCTTCATTGCTTGCACCATGGAGGCATTGAAGTAGTAGTAGTATGAGTGATATTTCTATTAGAAGATTATCTTTATTTCACATTCCTTCCTGCATACAGAGGACTACATGCTTAAGATTACCACACCAAATCTAGTATGAGTTAGGTTTTTTTGTATTTGGCTGGTTTTATGGTTTAAATGGGTACTTGAGGCACAGAAACCCTGAGGATCATAGCCTTTCTGTATTAAAAAAGGGCTGTAAAACCAAAACTTGTTTATGATCTCATGCTGGTTGTTTCTGTTTGTACCACAGAAATGTTCTGAATGGATAAAAACTGTCTAAAAAGTAGTAACTGGCAAGACCCAGAAGAGGCAGTGCTGTACTGGAACTTCAGAAGCTTGCAGAGGTGCTGCAGAGAGAAGAATGAGCAGCCTGGAGCTGAAGTAATGGAAGGAAAGGGAACATCCTTGCCACCTGAAGTGCTAGATGCAACCTTGTTTACACTTTGAGGTAAGACTGGTTAACACCACCTCTGCCAAGACACACTCAGATGCTATATAAGGTATCGTTATCCTGTCTTCAATGGAACCACCTGTGTGTAAGATTTGACTTCATACAATCCCTCAGCAGCACATTCATTTGTCCCTTCTAATTTACATATGTCAAAGCATTTTCATAATCAAACTAAAAGAGCTAAGAGTAAAAAAAAAACAACAACCAAAAAAAACAATGGCTTGATTAATCAAAGCAATAACAAGACCTAAAGTCAAACAAGCAAAGAGCTAACATTCCCACTTCCAGGAGAGCCAAGAGAATTTAAAGTTAACAGAGTTTTGACTCTGGGTTCCAGTTAAAGGATTTAATTTTCAGGACAAACTCCTAACTGCAGTTAAGGCACCAGTTTCAACCCAGATGTGTAATGCTGCCTTAGATCACTGCATCATTTCTTGAAATAGCAAACTTTGTAAGTCTGTTTTCTCTTTGAAGTAGTGGTGAGAATAACTGGATGGCTCTGAACCTACACAGTGCTGATGTTGAGGCTTCTATGAATTGTATGTTAATGGAAGGCATCTACACTGGCACTGTTGAGCAGCAGAGAAACTGTCATTAACCGTTTGCTGTTACAGTCCACAGGTTTCTACATAAAAGAGTAAAAGCATTTATATTACAATCAGGTGAATCCAACTTACTTTTTTGCTTTGAAGCAATAAAAATATCCTGATCAATATTTTTTTTTACAAGCAAAATCTTCAGCTCCTGTTAGCCAAAACATATATGTTTAAAAATATAGCTGATTGCTTTTATGTACTGAAATAGAACAAGTAATTATTGGCAGGAAAGAGGAAATGGCTTCAAGTTGCACCAGTAGGGGCTTAGATTGGAGATTAGAAGAAACTTCTTGAGTGAAAGGGTTCTCAAACACCTAAGCTATCCAAGAAGGTGGTTGAATCCCCACCTCTGGAAGTGTTTCAAAGCCACAAAGATGTGGTGCTGAGGGACATAGTTTAGCATCAGCCTTGTTAGAGTTAGATAATGGTTGGACTTGATGATCTTAAAGGTATTTTCCAACCAATATGATTCTATGATCTACAAATGGCAAAACAAACTTATTTCTATTCAAGTAATAAATAAAGGAACTTCAATGTTGCTAAAGTTCCAATATGTTTAATTCACAGATTGCATCAGGTTGGAAGGGACCCTCAAAGATCCTCTTGTCCAACCCCACAGCAGTGAGCAGGGACACCTCCAACTATATAGATCAGGCTGCCCAGCTGAATGATTGATTAATCAATATCAACAAACTGAGCAAACCAATGCTGTTAGCTACTAGGGGAAGAGAATTTCATTTAGCTACAAAATTCCCCCCAGAAAACAAGAGATTGTAAAAGGAAGTAATTTTGGTCCTATATCCCATACTCACTCTTTGTGTGTATGGGATACTCTTTTGTTCTTTTTAGGTATTTCTGATTCAGGAATTTTACAAATAATCATAATTTTCCTAGTTGCATAAAAAACCCACACAATATATTTCAGTCCTATGGAAGTATGTTCATAAAGAACAAACCAAACACTGACAGACCAGACTTCTCCAATATAACATTATCTCCAATATTACAAGTATTTCCTATATTAAATTGATATAACTCAAGAAAACTACTTTTAAGTTGGTACAGTTTAAATTGTGAATGAAGTTTCCTTGTGATTCTTAGTAGCTCCAAGTTTCCTTGTGATTCTTAAGCTCCAAGTTTCTCTAGCACCACTACAGATACACACAGAGCTGTCATGGTTTAACCTCAGCTAGCAACTAAGCACCAAAATACAGCACTGTTCTAGCTAGCAAGAAGGAAAATTAACTCCATCCCAGTCAAACCAGGACAAGAGCACAGACAAGGGATACTCACTACTTACCTCTGAGAGTCTGAGTACTCACTATCCCTCTACATTTAAAAGGATGATTATTAACTGTACTAAGATGCTGGAAATACAGAACACTTTAGTCTTGCAAACATGCATTGTAAGCTGGGGCTTAAATATGCTAAGCAGTTTACTAAATTGGAAAAGTTTAACCCTTTTTTTCCCCCAGAACTATTGCATTGTCAACTCTTCTAGGTATCTGTAAATACTTTTATTTCTAAGTAGGTTTATACACCATTCTTTTTTTTTTTTTAAGGTGACCTGCAGTTAGTAATACTTGTGTCAATAATACTATTGATAAATACTCATGGTTGTTTCATGGTTGTTTTGATCATGTTCACAATCAAAATCTGTAATCACTCTGAAATTTCCATTCCCCAAACAATCACTTCTGGAAGCATTCATGTTGCAGATACAATTTTGGACATGCAAAGTGTTAATCACTCTGCCTGTCTGATTCTGCAGAGAACCTAATATAAATAATCCTCAACTGACCAAATTATTTTCTTCCTTCCTCTTGTTTGTTTGTTTGCTTGGTTTGTTTTTAAAGCTGAAATGTTGAAGTAGCAATGCAATGGAGTGATATAGCTTTAAACCCTAACTTTTAGAATGAGTTTAGTGTTGTTTTTTGTCCTGAGGAGAAATGCCACTCACTTTGAACACGGAGGCATCAGTAGCTCCATGGTTAGGGCAAAGCTGGCAGAAATCCACTTCTCATGAGTAATATAACTTCAAATATCCTTTATTTCAGAGCCAAATGTATTTTTCCCCCTCGTTCAGTTATCACTCTTTATATAACTTTGCTTAAATTTCAACAATAAACCACAAACATTTGCATGCCCTCCTTAAGAAATGGCACCTTTGTAACAGGGACGTTGGATGTGAGAGCTGAGTTTTCTTGTGCTGAGCCCTGGAGGTGTGGGGGGTTTTTTTCGCTTGTGAGCACTATTTCTCATCCTTTCGTATGTACTGGTGCCAAGGCAATTTTCACTTCAAAATTCAAACTCTTTTGTCATTTCAGGCTTTCTGATGTTGGCATAAAAGGTGAGGGTATTGTTGAATTAGGAGTGCTGGGGGGAGTAGAAGGTGGTGGGCGGTGGCGTGGAAGAGATTTGTGAATGCAGCCGGCTCATTTTTACAGACAAGAAAAGTCATAGGTGTGAAAGCTTAATTAATTATTTCCCTGCTTCAAGTGGGAATATGCTTCAGCGACTTATATCTTTCGAGTGGGAATGACACCTCCTGAGTGTATGCAAATGCCTCGTCTCAAAGGGTGGTTTTAAAAATAGGCTGTAAGTAGCAAGCTGCCTAATTAGTTTGGATACAGAGTAACGATCCCGACTTGATGAGACTCAAACCGCAGGTTTCAGTGCTTGCTTCATTGGCAGCAGGGCAGGACCGGAATCTAAGGACCACATCTGCTGCAACCTCACTCGGCTGAGACCTGCTTTGACTATGCCGTGAAAACATTAATCAGCCTCCCCAGGAGAGCTCCACAAAATACCCACCCTGGGAAACCTTCCCAGGCGAAAGTAGGGAAATGTGCTGGAAAGCAGCTCGCTCGCATGTCCCTCAGCCCCCGTATGCCCCACTGCTCCGACACCGCAAAACAGAGGCACCTTCTCCGCCCCGGTGACTTTCAGGCGTGTCATTTATCAGGATAAAACTTCAGGAGAGGCGCATTTCGGCTCCTCCAGCCCCGCTCCGATCTCGCACGCCCAGCAAAGAGGCGCTGCCCCACGCCTCGCCCCGCCAGCCCACATCGCCCGCGGCCGCCTCGCCCCGCACGCTTCCCGCAACGCTCCGGTAGGAATGAGAAGCCGCTCTTGAGCGCGCCGCGAAGCCCCCTCAGCCTCCCGGGAGCGGCTGGGCCGGGGCCGAGTGGCAGAGCGGTGGCCGCGGGCGGCAGGGGGAGCTGCGGGGCGGGCCTGAGGGAGCGGCGGGGCCCGGCGGGCCTCGGGTTACCTTCGGGGTTGGCGCTGATGAAGACGCGGACGCTCCTGCCGCTCGGTACCAGGTGGGACGGCAGCGCCGAGAGGTTACCGGAGAAAGCTGCCCGCCTCAAGGCTGCGTCCCGCGGGCAGGGCAACCTGCCGCCCGCCCCGGCCGGCCACATCCCGCCGCGCTGCAGGACGATCCTGGCAGGCGGCCGCCGCGCCCCGACTCAAGGCTAACCCAGGACGGCGGCGGCGGCAGTGACAGTAGCGGCCATGCGGACACTTCGGCTGTGCGGCGCGGCTGGGGCTGCAGCCGCGGAAAGAAAGTTTGCGGTGGAGCGGTGGCAAGCGCGGTGGCAGCTGCCCCCCTCCCCGCGCCGCCCGACCGCGGCCCCAAAGAGCCGGGCGCCGGCAGAAGACGCGGCGCGCTCGGAGCGACGAGTCTCTCGGCTTCCCCTCTGCCAAGGAGGGTTCGTGATGTCCAAGGCAGGGACGTCTCCGGTGAAGCTGCCGACGCCTTCCCTTCTCCGAGTGTGTCACAGCCCCGGGACCGGGTTTTTATAGGAGAACTGCTGCCGGCTCATCCTTGGGGCTCCGAAGAGTTCAGAGCCCTGCCTGGGTTTGTGATCGCCTGCACAGGAGTCCCACCTGCTCAGAGACAAAAAGGATGCTCTTGCTGGTTTTTTGTTTTGTTTTGTTTTCTTCCTGTCTTTTATTTCTTTGTAATCAGTTATTTATTTGTCGGAATAAATGTAAAGCCGCGGTTGGAAGAGTGCCAGAGGAAGGAAGGCAGGAAGCAGCGAGCGCAGCAGCCGCGGGATGCGGTTCCCTTTGCAGCAGTCAGTGGCGGGGCGTCCCGGCGGGCAGCGCCCATCAAATATTCAGCAGGGCGGCGGGGTCGGGGCCGCGGGGCTTAGAAACCTCCCCGGGAGGGGCTAGGCAGCCAGGCAGCCGGCAGCAGAGAGGAGAGGAGAGGAGGGGAGGGGCTGTGGCGGGGTAAGGGAGGGGTGGTAACCGGGTTTAAGTTAGCGCGGTAGGGCTGGCGGCAGGAGGAACGTCTTCTAACGGGGACGGGGCAGCTTTTGGCAGCGGAGTTTGCAGGGGTTTCTGCAGGTTTAGCACCTTAGAATCGCAGAATTGTAGAATCTTAGTATCCTGCAATCGTAAAGACTTCTCAGATCATCGAGTCCAACCATTATCTAACTCTACCAAGTCTGGCTGGAAGGGAAAGCCTTTAATGCAGCTGGTATCTCTATAGGTTCTTCTGTATGCTATATAAAATACAAAGTTGATACAAATGTGTAATCTACCATAATATGTATTTAACAGCCTTAGTGTGTGTTCATACACAGTGTCTGGAAGCCAGACTCTTCTCAGTGGCGTCCAGTGACAGGCAAGGGGCAGTGGACACAAACTGGAACACGGGAAGTTCCACAGAAGAATGAAATTCTTCATATTGAGGCTAACAGAGATCTGAAACAGGCGGCCCAGAAAGACTGTGGAGGCTCCTCTGGAGACATTCAAACTTTACCTGGACATGTTCCTGTGTGATTTACTCTGGGTGATCCCCCTTTAGCGGGGAGGGGGAGTGGACTAGATAATTTCTAACGGTCTCTTCCAACCCTCACCATGCTGAATCTGTGATTTAAGAGGCGAGGTTTTGCTCTCCCTGTCCTTTTGGTCCTCTCTTGCTGTTCCTCAGCCTCGCTGCGGTCTCAGCCAGAGGAGCAGCCTGCTGTGGCAGGCAGTGCCAGCAGCAGAGGCTGAGCTGGCTTTCACAGAGGTGATGCTGCTAAAGTAGGCAAAAGCAAACTGCTCAGCTCTGTTTCAGAAATGACAGTGACAGCCAGATGGGTTCTCTGAGTATTGCTGAGCAGATTTTTTTTTTTAAATCCTGGTTTCTTGAAGGAATAAGTCATAAGCAAAATCATTCTCCCATGTGTATTTGCATGTGAGTATAAGGGAGTAATTTTCTTGCTCTTTGCTTGCTGTTGCTTTATTGATTTGGCACCCTGTAAATTTGGGGCTGCTTTTAACCAGATGAAACAGAAGGGTAGATTTTAATATACTACTTCTCCAAAGGAATGTTTCTGTAAGTTCTGTGAGCAGAGCTGGCAGGGAGGAGTGTTTACCTGCAAGAAAAAAAATCTTCAGCATGCATTTAGACCATTAATACTGAAATGTCAATGCTGGCCTGAGAGGTTGTGCTGCTGTGTTGGGAAGTGAATGCCTAGGAATTGGAAAATCTCTCTTTTGATCAAAATGTGCATCACTGGGACAGGCTACCCAGAGAGGTGTTTGAATCTCCATCCCTGGAAGTGTTCAGAAGCTGCAGAGATGTGATGCTGAGGGACATAGTTTAACACCAGACTTGGTTATGGTTGGACTTGATGATCTTAAAGGTTTCACAACCAAAACAATTCTGTGGTTCTATGGTATAGGATTCAGTGGTTTCCAGTAAAGAGCAACTCCCCCTTGAAGCCCTTCTTAGTAGACGTGGCTGTTTCTCTTTGTGGATTCTCTGATGCTCTGTTTAAGACAAGCCTGAAGCTTTGGTATAATTCAGTTTAAAAATCTGACAGTCATAAGACACAGTTCCCTTGGAAATGAGGTTTCATATATGTCAGTGCTTAACAAAACTATTGGTCTTATCTGCATTTCACTTCCCTTTGTGTAGCCATTGTGCTTAGACCTGCTTTTTCCTGGCTTGTGTCATGAACAGGTAATTTCTCTGGTACAGAGCTGAAAAGCAGCTCCTTGAGGCTGCAGGCAGATAATGAATGCACGACGGAAATGATTTATAGTGTAGGCTGAATGACGTCTTAGGTACTTCGCTGGGACTGGCTCTCAGATGGGCTATTTCCTTGACTTCTCCAGCAGAAAGTACCAGGCAGTTCTTCAGTATGAATGTGCTTCTGGAAGCAGCTCCTGGTAAGGGTGCAGAGACTCCCACTTCAGATTTCTGCTCCCTTAGTGTTGTCATTGATACATTTTCCAGGCAGCTTCTTTGGAAGATGAAGCTCATTAATCTACCCCTTTACCATGCCTGCCATAATGCAGCGGATTTTTAAAGACTCTGTGGCAGTCATCTCTACTAAGTTGAAAACTTGAGTTTGCAGAATTTGAATTCTTTTGGAATTGTGTCTTTGACAGCATTGACAACAGCAGCAGCTTTTGACTGAATATATTGTCTCAGGAAGCCAGAGGCTGGATGAAACAGGACCAGGCTTGTCATTTCCAGCTGCTCACCCTGTCTGTCTGCTGTCTGGGTGTTACCTCTCCTGCGGCAGGCACAGTTGCAGGGCATATGAAGCAGGTAGTCTGTGCAGCTTGCAGGCTCCTGCTGTGCAGTTCAGAGCCCGTGCTGATCTATCTTACTATTTTGATCTGAAAACTGGCCTTTATGCATGACTCAGCTTCCTGTCATGGGGGCTGCCACCTCTGAGGAAGCTGAACTGGACGGATACCTCTGAATGGTGATCTCTTCAGCTGTCCAGCTTCAATCTGTTTGCATCTAGGGCTCGACATGCTCAGGTTCAGCCCCTGTGAATATAAAATGCTGGGAATGAAGTACAATCAGGCTGAAATGGAGAGGATAAAGAAGTGATTACACAGAAACCAATTTACTGCTTTACCTGAGCGGGACTTCAGTAGGATGAAAGCACTCTGGGTTGACTCTGTTTGGAGATCAGTTGATAGCTTTTCTTAAATAAAAAAAATAATTACTTTGCTAATTCCAAAAGAAGAAAAAAAGTGTATCAAAGGATGTTATATAAACCCAAACAGGAGTCATAAAGAGCATACTGTTGTGTTCATGAGAGAACATGCATCAAAATGATCCTGTTTCTTGTTGAATAGTTTGTAAAATTTTCATTTAGGCAAATGCACTTCTTTGGCAGTGATATTTTAGAATCAGTGTCTGGGTTGTGAGTCCCAATCTAGTTATGTGCAAGCTGCCTGAGCACAGAATCTCATCCTCTAGAAAAAGATTGCAGAACATAGCCTGAAGGCATGAGCCCTAAACTTTCACACTGACTTTACTGTACTTGAAGCAGATCTTTCGTGTCTGTCAACAAAGATAATGCAAACAGTATCCTTGTGCTGAACAGGAATAAAAAGAGATCTGTAGTTCTGCAAGTGACATCATGTAAACATGGCTAGTAGCTTGATCCTGAAAAACTGGATCAGCAAAGTGGCAGGGAATCTTTACGTGTATGCATTTGGGATATGTGTTTACCCTTTCATCTGGATGTTTTTATGGCATCCTCCTGGCTTCATTTGCTCTGAGCTCAAATCTATTTAGATGAAGCTACAAAATGCATACCTTGGTAAAAGACATGAGTAAACCCAAGGTATTTCTAATAGAGTCATAGAATCAGTCAGGGTTGGACGACACCACAAGGATCACCTAGTTCCAACCCTCCTGCGGATACCTCTTGCTAGATCAGACTGTCTAGAGCCTCATCCAGCCTGGCCTTAAAACTCCTCCGGGGATGGGGCTTCTACCACCTCCCTGAGTGACCCATTCCAGGGTCTCACCACCCTCACAGTGAAGAACTTTTTGCTAGCATCAATGCTGAATCTCCCCATTTCTAGCTTTTTTTCCATTCCACCTAGTCCTATCACTACCTTATGTCCTAAAAAGTTCCACCCCAGCTTTCTTGTAGGTCCCCTTCAGATACTGAAAGGTTGCAATAAGGTCACCTCAGAGCCTTCTCCTCTCCAGACTGAAGAGCCTCGATTCCTGCTGTAATTCAAAGCAATGCTTTACTTCTTGAGCAATCACACAGGAAATGATGAGACACTGAAGGTGTGAAGGACACCTCAGAAGCCCCAATCCAGATCCATGGAGATCAATGAAAATTGCACCAAGTTGTTTGGCTTAAACTCGGCATGGATAAGGATTTGCAGTTCACAAACAACTTTCTGAGATATGTCATTTTGAGTCGAGATTTGTGCAAAAATGAGCATTATAGATCAGCTCTAAATGTCTGAGGAACTTGGGAGATAACCTGAGTGATGGCTACAGGCATTGTTGTGGTACAGACAACTATAAGAAACAAATTTAATCTGTCTGCAAGTTAAATTTATGTTCTTCTTCATAGGTGCCTTAATACATGTTGTGGGGTGTGTAAAAGTACTCACAGTGGTTCAGTTTGGTCTCCCTGCAATCACTAGAGACACTCAGCAATTTTGTGAAGGTATGCCTGTAGGCAACACTTCTGGAAACCCTACACCAAATATGCAATGGGGTCATGAGAGCTGAGGGGTTTTATTAAAGTGTTTTTTAAGTAAAATGAAAGACTATGGGGAGACCTTCTCACTTTTTATATCTGCCTGAAAAGAGATTGGAGCCAGGTGGGTGTTAGTCTCTTCTCTTTAGTAACAAGTGGTAGGACAAGAGGAAGTGGCCTCAGGTTGCACCAGGGGAGGTTTAGGTTGGATATTAGAAGAAACTTCTTGACTGAAAGTGTTCTCAAACACTGGAATGGGCTCCCCAGGGAGATGGTTGAATTCCCATCCCTGGAGGTGTTTAAAAGCTAACCAGATGTTGTGCTAAGAGGCAGGGTTCAGCACCAGCCTTTTTAGAGTTAGAGAATGGTTGGACTTGATGATCTTAAAGGTCTTTTTCAACCATAACAATTCCACAGTTTTGTTTCTGTGATTCTGTAAGTGTTTTGTCCTGCATTAAAATACAGCCACTGAGGCATGACCCAGGTACTTAAAATACCCATTGGGTCTCCTCAGATGTTTAAAGTCTGCTTCTGCCAGGAGCCGCATGTTCAGCCTTCCTGCTGTCTTCCTTCCAAAATGATAACTGTTTGCAGGAGTTGGGAAGGCAGAGTTTTAAGATCAGGTCAAAAATCAAAGTTTTGGGGTCATCAAACTGACCAGCATTTCCCCTTTCATGTGGAAGCTAAAAGACTCCTGTATGAAGTAACATCTTCTGATTAAATACTCACTTAAAGCCAAGTGGGCTTTGCAGCTCCCTAGCAAGCTGGCCCAGTTTTAGGAGCAGGCAAAGCAGGCAGTTGCCTAGACTGACAGGCAAAAGGAGGCAATAAAATCTCATTTTAAGCAAGTAAGAGTCCCTATGACTCTGTGCCTGTTCCTGCCTATTTAGTAGGGATTTCCTAGGAGTCATTGTCCCCCAAGCTGCTGAGGTGCTGAGACTGAGCAAGCTCCTTGCTACCGGAACCGTGGCCACAGCCCTGTTGTTTCAGTGTCCCATCTCTTTGGTACTGTCTCTACTTCAGCTTGCTGTTGCTGAAACTGGGGGAAGGAACTTGCTATCTTCCTTCTGTGCTCCTTTTCCTGTAGTACTTCTGCTGGGGTGATTGGATTGGCAGGAGAGAAGGGCAGATGTGCTGAGACTAGAATGCTCACAGAATTCATGCTTCACTTAAGAAGAAAAACCAAAAAGCACCCTGTTACTATTATCTTTGCAAATTAGGAATGACAGGCTGCTGAGACTTACTGACTATACTTATGTCAGAAAACTGATTGCAAGAAATAGGAGATGTCTTAGCAAATCTTACATTGGTACTGGGTTCCCATGAGGACCTTTTGCAGGCATTTCAGGGCTCGGTTAACTCATTGTAGACTTCCATTTTCCACCCATTTTTGAGGGCTAAAAATGTTTGTTTCCTTTCTTCCCCCTGCCCCCCAACCTGTGCTCTGATTCTTCTAGGTTTTTGGGCTGAATCTCTTCCATGCTGTGAATAGGTTGCTGTATCAGGCTTTGCCAACAGGTAGACTCAACAGTAGCCTTCAGACTCACAACATGGTTACAAGCTGCACCAGAGAACCTCTCCAAAGTGACAATCATTTTGCTCTACTGCTCTTCAGAGGGGCCACTTGAAGCCCCAGATTTGTGAGGTGACTGCAAGGTCTGTACTGGCTTTTGTTAGATTCACAGTTATGTTTATTTTGTCATCTAAAAGCAGTGGTAGGTTGACCTTCATCACACAGCAGTGTAGGAAGTTTTGAACCTCCATCATTGGAGGAGTTTGACATCTGCAGAGAGGTAATGCTGAGTGCCACGGTTTAGCCCCAGACTGAGTAGAGTTAGGTACTGGTTGAACTAAATGATCTTAAAGATCTTTTCCAACCACTATGGTTCTATGATTCTATAGATGAGAATTACAACAAAAGACATCGTGTTACATCTTATTAGACTGTGGAACTTCATTGTCACATCAAGAGGAGATGTATGGGAGGCAGATTGGCCCACCAGGATGTTCTTACACTTTCTCTGAAACATCTGCAATACTGCATCCAGAAAAAGATGCTAAACTTTGGGCTCATAGAATAAAGACAAGCTTGAGCTTCTCTCTTTTTCCAGTCTGTGAATACATTTCTGCCATGGGTGAGCCTGTAACAAAATCCTGGTAGCTTCTCCATGCTCTCTGCACAGTTTTGTAGTGAAAAAGGTGGATTTTTTCCCCCATTTTGCTATTGTGCTTTTGAATCTACAGCAGTGGCATAAGTGTTAAGCTTTCCAACCACAGCACTTTCACAAGTGCTAAGGAGGGACTCCTACGTGCAATAAGATTTCCAAACAGAGAAGCTTAAGAACCGGGTTCTTAAGCTTGGTTTTCAGGAGCTGCCAAGCAATGTAGTTATGCACCTGCACAATGCACAGATTGATTTATATTTCAAGGGAAATGGGGAAGATGATACCTCCAGGCTGGTTAGATGTATACCTTTGTAGGTACAATGGTACTTCATTCTCATCTCCAAGCACCTGTCTTATTTGCCAGCTGGCATTGGCACAGAGAATTCTACTTCATCCTAAAAACAGTGCACCATCAGGAATCTGCCTTAACTCCCAGAATGATGATGGCCTGGAGATAGAAGAGTTCTGTATGGCTGGGCTTTTGAGGAGTTTTTGTTCTTCTTGTTGAGCTTCTTTAGAAATTTTCTGGTTTTCTCAAGGCAAATGTAACTTCTAAAATGTGAGCAGCTACACCACCTCTTTATTCTTATCTCACACTTGATTGAAAGATTCTTTGCAGCTAAAGTAACATGAAGACATGGAGACTATTTTTGTCTCAGTTTCTACTGGAAGCTTAAAAGAAATGTGTTATTTGTTTGTTTGTTTGTTTTTTCCCTTACAGAATTAGTGTCCTCTTGCACACAAGGATAGATGCATACCCACTAAAGCCCACTCAAAGGCACACCAAGATGTATGGATTGCTAAATTCATACAAGGACTACACAGTAGCAAGATTTCCAAGTTAGTCATTCAAATTTACCTATATGACTTTAAATTTTACCCTGTTACTCATATAGATTGTAGCAATGTTTAATTAACTGATCCAGTACTCTTGTCATCTCTTGATGTAAGTCAGTGCAGGCAAGAGAGATGATCACTTCATGAGCAGTATTCATCTGCTGGTCAGTGTGCATGTGGTGGCATGCTTAAGGCTCAGCATTCAAACTCTGTTAGAAGACAGAAGAGCCTTTTTTTTTTCCCTCCTGAGATCTTCCATACCATTTCTCAAGCTAGCAGGTGTATAAGCACTTCCAAAATCTGAGTGATATCCAAACCAGAGAAAGTTTTGTTACTGCAGCACACTCCTTCCACTGAAGTGCAGGAAAACTAACACCTAAAGTGTCTGTTAATTTTTGTTTAGCCCCTCTGAGAAACCAAGGACTGTTTTTTTTTTTCAAAGTAACTGGTACAAGACATGATTTTGATCAGCTTTGGTTGTAATTGAGAGTGATTATTTGTGTTTTAACCTTCAGACCTCCAAGTCAGGTGCCCAGAAAACAACAAAGAACTTAGAGTTAATGACCACTCCCAAAACATTTACATTATTTAATTAACATCCTGAAAGAATCTAGGATGGAATGCAATTCCCTCCTCCTCTGGAGCAACCTGCACTTTCTTAGCCATGAAATTATCTTTTCTTTTCTTGTAATTCTTTGCCTCATTCCTGCACCTCCTAACCTCAGCTAAAAATAGATCAGCAGTCTGCTTTGTTTTACAGTCATCCCTAAATGTTAGCCATAGTTACAACCAAACAGGCAAAATATGTTCCCATGTGTCTTTAACTCCATTAGGTAAGCTATAATTTCCCTCCTTAGCACACCATCAGCCTTCTCCCATGCTTAGTCTGCTTCCCTAGGGACTTTATCCTGCTTCCCTCTTCGTTTCTTTATCCTGGCTTACTCCCTTTATCCTTTTCCCAGATTCTTCTCCAACATGCCTATCTCTTTCCATTGCCCACGAGCTATTTTTATCTCTCAGTTGTAGGGCCTAGTCTCTCATTGCACTCTTTGTGCAGTCTCAGTGTTTGTTTTTTGTCTCTGCCCTTGTCCTCATTAGCCAACCTTCCATTCCTATGCTTTCTAGGGAACATGATGCTGCACGGTTGTCTTTAGTTCCCTTTCTCACCTCAAAGTTGTGAAATTTCCTTCTCTGGAGACTTTCAAACCTGCATTCCTGTGCAGTCTGATCTAGGTGATCCTGCTTGAGTAGGGGGATTGGACTAGGTGATCTTGGAGGGCCCTCCCAGCTCTTACTGTTCAATGATTCTCCCTAGTTCCACATTTCAACTTCAGTCCTCCCTTTCTGCTTTGCCTGCTCTGCTCCCTTCTGTCCTGGGGTTAGGATGGCCCCTGATACTTGCCAACACACACTTCTCCTAGGACAATATAAAAGAGCTTCAGTCTTTAAAATTATGTACTGGTAGTGGTAAAGTTCCATATGGTGAGAACATATGGTAAGGCTGCCCAGGGAGGTGGCTGAACTGCCATCCCTGGATGTATTTAAAAGCTGTCTAGATATGGTGCTCAGAGATAGGCTGTAGTAGTGGTGCTGCTAGAGTTAGATAGTGGTTAGACTTGGAGGTCTTTTCCAGCAGTAGTGATTCTGTGAATCTGTGAACATTCGAGATGAACCTGGAGGCTTTCGGGTGCAGGAGTTGCTTTCAGCAGCAAAAAAGGATACACATTGCACTTCCTCTGAGGAAACACAATCCAACTAGGAACCAGAAAGTGAAGGAGGAGGAGGGACAGAAGGCTGAGATGTTTCTCTGCGAGTCTGTCCAAGTTTCTGCAGCACAGCTTTTGCATAGATTGTTAAGGCAAGTCATCTTGGAATCCTACCCAAAACAGCAATTAGGGGGAGGCTGAGCCTGGGGAGCACGTATGTGTCTGCAGTAGAGTTTAGATCAGGCCATCTGCTCTGCAGCATTTCAGGAGGGTTTTCTTCTTCTGTGTGATCTACATCTGCTGCACATGTGGCAAGTGAATTTGAAATAAGCAGGTCCAAATATTTCCTGCTGCAAGGCTGCTGAATAAAGCTCAGTGGTCTGATTATGCACGTGTGTGTATGTGTGTGTTTCTATGTATATGTGAGTATTAGATGGAAAATAGAATCACTACACTCTGATGTTTCTGTGCTAATAGAAAATGAAGCCATTTACACTCAGTTGTTAATGTGATTTTATGGGGTTTAATGACATGACAAGTTTATTTTGGGCATATGAAGACTCAGGGGCTGTAATAGCATCATTCATTTGTCTTCTTAGCACTAAGAAAGAAAAAAAAACCAACAAACCAAAACCTAAGCCCAAACCAAACTTGCTAAGCTTTATTTTACCTGCAGGGCTTGTGAAAAAGCAGCTGTTACTTCTTTTAGTCTTATTTAGTATATGCCATCATTTTTCATCTGGCTCCTGCATTGATACTGCAGCACTGCTGGGGGAAAGGAAGCTCTCCACCTGCTCCAAGTTCAGAATGAAGTATTTAATATCCTTGGAGACAGGCACTGGGAATTTCTCTGTGTGAATCTGGTCGCTCTGCCACAGAGATGATGGCAGTGGATTTCTGTCTCTAGTCTACTGTTGCTAATCCTGATTTCTGTAAGTTGATGGAGCATGGAATACCTTATTACCAAACGCCATCACAGACATGTTTTGCAACCATTGCGGTGCCACAGTTGTACAGTGCTGTGCTCTGAAGTGTTATGAAGGCCTTTAGGCAGCCAGGATGTAAAAACATTTGCTGAAGAGCCATGAGGACATCTATTCAAGGATTAATTTTAATTTGAAATAATCTTTCTCCCCAAATAAAATCTGTCATTGCTTCTGTAAAATGATTTTACATTTTTTAACACACTAGTTCAGATCTACTCTTGAGAGTTAACCACATTTGATATGCCATTTAAATAATTCAGTCAGTCTCTATGGTGAGTTATGCATTGCTTCTTGCAAACAATGGCATCAGAGTCTACCCTTTCAGCAATTTAGGTATTCAAAAACTAGCAGGTCCCAAAATGTTCCAAAGCTCTTGGCTATATTGTTACTTCAAGGTTGCTGCCATGGTGAGATCATAGCATCATAGAATTGTTTTAGCTGAAAAAGACCTCTAAGATCACGGAGTCCAAACATTGACCTGACACCACTATGTACCCTCTTGTGCATTACTTCCTTTGTGAAGAAAATCTGTGTGGTTAGGCAGCAAACAGGCACCAGACAGAGAGACAAATGTCCCTATATTCACTGACTGCTTACTCCAGACACCAGCCACTAACTCTTTGCAAAGTATTCTGTGAGCAGATAAGTGCTGAATGTATGATTGAGAATCACAGAGCCATAGCATCATTTTGGTTGGAAGAAGACCTTTAAGATAGAATAGAATAGAATCAACCAGGTTGGAAGAGACCTCCAAGATCATCCAGTCCAACCTAGCACCCAGCCCTATCCAGTCAACTAGAGCATAGCACTAAGTGCCTCATCCAGTCTTTTCTTGAACACCTCCAGGGACGGTGACTCCACCACCTCCCTGGGCAGCCCATTCCAATGCCAATCACTCTCTCTGTGAAGAACTTCCTCCTAACATCCAGCCTATACCTCCCCCGGCACAGCTTGAGGCTGTGTCCCCTTGTTCTGTTGCTGGTTGCCTGGGAGAAGAGACCAACCCCCACCTGGCTACAGCCTCCCTTCAGGTAGTTGTAGACAGCAATGAGGTCTGCCCTGAGCCTCCTCTTCTCCAGGCTAAACAACCCCAGTTCCCTCATCCAGTCCAACCATTATCTAACTCTGCCAAGTCCTGTACTAAACCATGTCACTTCATGCTTTTGAAACACCTCCAGGCATGGGGATTCAACCACCTCCCTGGTGTCCTGGAGGTCCCGTGTACCCCAGAAATTTCCTCTCCCTCTGTGGTTTGAATGGGGGAGGAAAAAGGCGCGAACAGGCCTGTTTCCCCCCACCCCTGCAGGCGTGAAGGGGGGGAGCAGGGGGGACCCTTCTGGCACGAGGAGTGCCCCGTGCCGGGCCCGCGCTGCACTCGGCTGAGGATTGGCTGTGTGCTTTTCGCGCCTAGGCAGTGGTAACTCTGCTCTTTGTCTGAGAAAGGTATAAATATCGAGGGGTTCTCGCCTTGGGGTGTTCCCGCCTTGGGCTGCTCCTGCCGTGGAGTTTGTCCCTGCTTTGGATCGTGTTCCCGCCTTGGTGTGCCTGCTTGGAGTTCTCCCCCCGTCTGGATAGCTTCTACACACGGAGCCTCTTCTCCCTCCGAAGACAAGCTCTGAAGGACTTCACCTTAAGCATCTTATTGTGCTGCTTATCGCTTCTTAACGACCCTGAAGGTCTCTGAAAGACCACGGGACAGCCCTTTGAATCGCCCTTCTTTTCAAGCCAGCGCGCCCTGTCGTGAGTAGCTGAGTAGCTTATGGCTCAGCCTTACTTGATAGTAGGGAACGCTATATTTAATAGCTCAAGCCTTTTCCAACTCCTGACTTCAAATTAGTCAAGTTTACCTGTGGCATCCTATTGTGTAGATATTCTCAACCAACTAAGAAAGAACCTGCTAATTAAAGCTAAATTATCTTCTGTATATAGTTTTGGGGGCGGGTTTTCAGGAAAATAAAATAACTCTATTTTTATAAATTCCTGACTGGGCCAAATTAATTCCTGCCTCCATAACACCTGGGAAGCCTGTTCCAGTCAAGAAGTTTCTTCTAATATCCAAGCTTAACCTCCCTTGGTGCAACATGAGGGCATTTCCTCTCCTCCTGTCACTTGGTTGTTGGCAGAAGGGACCTGTCTGTTGTCTGAGCTGCCTGATGGATGCAGTGACTCCCTTTTCAGTTTTCCTGTGTGAAAGAATTGGTTCCTGGTCTTTCAACAGACACAGTTTTCTCTTCTTTGTCTGGATGCCAACTGGAATGAGTTGGACAGCTTTAAATATTTTCTAAAAATTACTCTCTAATTAAAAGCTTTGCTTTGCTTTAAGGTATCAAATTACCCACAAAAAAAACCAACCAACCAACCACCACCACCACCAACAAAAAAACCCACAAAAAAACCCCACCCTAAGAAGGATGAATTCCCTCTCTTGCAGAAATAGAGCCCTTCTCATGTCTAAAGGAAACCTCCTATGCTTCAGCTTCCACCCACTGCCCCTTGTCCTGTCATCAGGCATCACCCAGCAGAGCCTGGCTCCAGCCTCCTGGCACTCACCCTGCACATACTTATAAACATTGATAAGGTTACCTCTCAGTCTCCTCTTGAGGGGCACCCTCCCCAACACTGATCCTGGAAGCAACCCTGGGATTTTGGGACATGGTTTAATGGCCATGGTGGTGTTAGGTCAACAGTTGGACTCAACGACCTTTGAAGTCTTTCCAACCAAAACAGTTCTATGATTCTATAAAAGAAGCTCTCAGAAGCCAGAAGGTTGAGAGCCCCAAATTAGTAACTATGGAGCTAAGGATTCAGCAGTCAAACAAGGACTGTGATGACCTAGAGCTGTATCTTTAAATTTCTCAGTAGACCTCATTGTAATTTACTTGCTCAGTCATGGCACAGGAAAATTTGACAGGCCTGTGACTCAAATCCAAGTTTCCTGACACC
>WAAF01006006.1:0-76768 GCA_013400475.1 Tricholaema leucomelas
CTCTTCCAACCTGCTTGATTCAATGATTCAAGCTGGTTGTTTAATGTCTCCATAGATCAGGCCTCCAACACCCTCACAGCAAAGAACTTCCTCCTAATGTCCAATCTAAATCTTCACTAGTTTCAAACCACTGCCCCACATCCTGTCACTAAGAGGCCTTGTCATAAGTCCCTCCCCAGCTGTCCTGTAGATCCCTTAAGGTACTGCAAGGCTGCTTGCTCTGAGGTCTCCCTGGAACCTTCTCTTCTCCAGGCTGAACAGCCCCAACTCTCTCAGCCTGTCTCCACAGAACTGCTCCAGACCTCTGACCATCTTCGTCGCCTCCTCTGGACCTTCTCCATCGGGTCTCCTGTGAAGTGCCCCAGAGCTGGATGTCTACTGCAGGTGAGGTCTCAGCAGAGCAGATCAGAGACACAGGATCCCCTCTCTCCATCTCTGGCCACGCTGCTTTGGTGCCCACTGCTGGCTCCTGTCCAGCTCCTCATCCACCAGCACCCCCAAGTCTTTCTCTGCAGGGCTGCTCTCAATCTCATCACCTGCCTGTACTGATAATGTGCATTTTCCTGACCCAGGTGCAGGACCTTGTAGTTTGCCTTGTTGAACCTCATGAGTTTCACCTAGACCCACTTCTCCAGCTTGTCCAGTTCCCTCTGCATGACCTCACCAGATATTGTGTTATGCTTATATCCTGCTTCAGTGTCACAGAACCCAAGCATAGTGGGGTTGGAAGGGACCTCTGGAGATCATTCAGTTCAATCTTCCTGCTAAAGCAGGGCCACCCACAGCTGGTTGCTCAGGCTCCCACTGTCCAGGTGGGTTTGGAATCTGTCTAGAGAAGGAAACTCTGCAACCTCTCTGGGCAGCCTGCTCCAGGGCTCCAGCACTCTCACACCAAACAAGTTTCTCCCTATGTTTAGATGGAACCTGCATCTTTCACCAGCACATGAACACAGCACCCAGACTTCTCTTTCTTTTTCTCACTTATTTAATACTCCCTTAAACAGCAGAGCCTGCTCTTAAAGCTAGAGAGCTTCATGTGAACAGAGAAGTTATGACTCATTCCATCAAGCATGCAGAAGCTTTTGAATCCATGTATTTCTCTAGCTGGCTTTTGAATTGGGCTGCCCAACCACTATCCAGACTCTGCCCAGCCACAGGAAGCTGCAGAAGGTAGAGTTCAAACTCTTTGTTTGTCTGAGAGGAACAACCAGGAAACTCTTCAGTGCTTTCACAGGAACAGGAGGAGAGCTGAGAGCAGACCAAAGGGAAGCCAGAGTGGGAACCAGGAGTTACTACGGACACCAAATCCTTGCCATGAGCCGACCAGAAATTAAGATGAGGGTTGGGAAGAATCCCTCACTTACTTACAAGGGGAAAGTGAGGGGAAAGCAAGCTCAGGGCTGCCCAAAGAAAATTATTAGCCAAGCAAACTAGAACAGAGAAGTGAGTAGGCATTACTATATATATATATATATATATATATACACTCCCTTTGTTGTCAAGCAACCCCTGTCAAAGTAATGACATTTCCTCACGTGCTACCCAAGTCCTCTTTTGAATCTTAATTAAAAGAAGCAGTAAATGACCAGTCCTACATCCCTCACCTTTCAGGGAAGATGATGCATCAGCAAATTGGAACAACTTCTCTCCTAAAATAAAAAAAAGAGTTTTGACCTTTAAAAAATTTCCAGATGCAACAGCAAATACTTTGTGTCTGTACTGCTGTTGTTGGCAGCACAACTGCCATTCATCCAGACATCTAATGTACCTAAAAATAGACTCTCAAATGTAATTCCTTCTCCAAGTCATGTGAAGATGACAGAGTTCTTACTTTGCTAACAAAAAACTCTGGCAGAGTGCTTTTCAGTGACCTCCTGAAAGTCTTGGTATGTTGGTGACAAAGCTGAAAACAAAACAGAGAATTTCTGTCAGTTGTAACCTTGTGGTTACAAGGCTGCAGAGAGAGGTGGAAATGGTGTGAAAATGTGAAACTGAGCACATCTGTTGTAAAATGAAAGGATTAGGGACACCACCTATTAGAAACACAGAATCATTTAGGATGGAAAAGAGTCCAACCATTAATGCAGCACTGCCAGGTCACCGCTAAACCATGGCCCCCAGCACCACATCTCCAAAGCTTTTCAATCCCTCCGGGGATGAGGACTCCACCACTGCCCTGAGCAGCCTGTTACAGGGCTTGACTACCATTTCAGGGAAGAAATTGTTCCTCCTGTCCAACCTAAACTTCCCCTGGTGCAACTTGAGGCTGTTTCCTTGTGTCCTGACGCTTGTTCCTTGGGAGAAAAGACCGACCCCCACCTGGCTTCAACCTCCTTTCAGGGAGTTCACAGGTTCACAGGATGCTGAAAGGGGCTGAAAGGGACCAAAAGAGATCATCAAGTCCAACCCCCCTGCCAGAGCAGGACAATCCTATCTAACACAGACCACAGAGGAACACATCCAAAAAGGCCTTCAAAGGCTCCAGAGAAGGAGACTCCACAACCTCTCTGGGCAGCCTGTGCCAGTGCTCTGGGACCCTTATAGTAAAGAAGTTCCCCCTTGTGTTGAGCTGGAACCTCCTGTGCTACAGCTTCCATTCATTGCTGCTTGTCCTATCCCAGGGAGCAGTGAGCAGAGCCTGTCCCCCCCTCCTCACCCACAGCCCTCAGATGTTTATAAACGTTGATTAAATCCCCTCTCAGTCTTCTCCAGCCTTAACAGCCCCAGGTCCCTCAGCCTCTCCTCATCAGGCAGTGCTCCAGTCCCATAATCATCCTCATAGCCCTCCGCTGGACCCTCTCCAACCCTATCCCTCCAGAAGGTCTCAGTCTCAGCCTCCTTCTCTGCAGGCTGAACTACCCCAGTTCATAGTTTAACAGATCCATAGAATGGCTTGGGTTGGAAAGCCCTAAACATCACCCAGTTCCAACCCTCCCTGGCATGACAAGGGAAGTCACTCATGGCCCCAGCCCAGCTGACTTTGCACACCTCCAGGGAGGGGCATTTACAGCTTCCCTGAGCAACCTGTTCCACTGCCTCATTTCTAATACCCAGTTCCTTCAGCTGCTCCTCCCCAGACCTATTCTCCAGATCCTTTACCAGCTTTACTGCCCTTCTTTCGACTCGCTCCAGCATCCCTCTTGCAGAGGGCCCCAAAATTGAATCCAGCTGTTTATTTTTAGATTGAAGCAAAGAAAACCATATTTTCCTAACTGTGCAAGTATCGGTGTGCCTTAATAACACAATGTTCTTCCTCTGCTGTTCAGATGGTTCCAAAATCACTCACCTCTGATTTGTGGCAGTTGCTATCACCCTAACAGCATTTTGTAGCCCTAGGGCAGTCTGTGTCTATAACAGATCTGTAGAGAACTGATTTCACAGTAATAATTTTTCTAAACATAGAAGTAAAAACTGAAGGAAGTGCATTATGGAACTGTAAATACCAAGCTTTAGGTTCTGAACAGCCATTTCCTATCAGCTCTTGCATTTAAAGCTGCAAAGATGTTACAAGCTGGACTCAAGTGAGGAAAGTTTGAGTCCTGATGTTCACCACTAGCAAGTAGTCAGCATCCTTCTGCTTTCAAATACCAAAATCATGACAGTGAATCAACAACTAGAAAGAGGACACTAGACAGAGATAGCACATGGATACCTCCAGAGGTGTCCAGCTTTAAAGATGGAGAAAATGGCACAGTACTGAGTCCCAACTGTTTTGGGTCACAACAACCCAGTGAACGCTCCCAGCTTAGGGCAGACTGGTTGGAAAGTTACTATTGTGGGGGTGTAGGCTGATAGCAGCTGAACCTGAGCCAGATGTGTCCAGGTGGCCAAAAGGCCACCAGCATCCTGGGTTGGATCAGCAACTGTCTACAACTACCTGAAGGGAGGTTGTAGCCAGGTGGGGGTTGGTGTCTTCTCCCAGACAACCAGCAACAGAAGAAGGGGACACAGTCTCAAGCTGTGCCAGGGGAGGTCTAGGCTGGATGCTAGTAGGAAGTTGTTGGCAGAGAGAGTGATTGGCATTGGAATGGGCTGCCCAGGGAGGTGGTGGAGTCACTGTCCCTGGAAGTGTTGAAGAAAATGGAGGTCTCTTCCAACCTACTTGATTCTGTGATTCTGTGATTTAAAAGCCTGGATGGGACACTTAGTGCCATGGTCTGGTTGACTGGATAGGGCTGGGTGCTAGGTTGGACTGGATGAGCTTGGAGGTCTCTTCCAACCTGGTTGATTCTTTTCCATTCTGTGTGACCAGCAGGAGTAGGGAAAGGATTGTGCCCCTGTACTGGGCACTGGGAAGGCCACAGCTTGAGTACTGAGTTCAGTTTTGGGCCTCTCACTCCAAGAAGGACAGTGAGGGGCTGCAGCATGTCCAGAGAAGGGCAAGAAAGCCAGGGAAGGGTCTGGAGAACAGGGCTGGGGAGGAGCAGCAGAGGCAGCTGGGGGTGTTTAGTCTGGAGAAGAGGAGGCTGAGGGCAAACCTCATTGCTCTCCACAGCTCTCTGAGAGGAGGTTGGAGTGAGGTGGGGGTTGGTTTCTTCTCACTAGCATCTAGAAGTGTTTCTCTGAAACCTTTAAATCACAGTTAGTAGGTTTCTGGGGTCTTTTCTACATTTTCATTTCAATACTCAGCTGCTAATAACTGCAGCTAATTTTCCATAAAGTAGAGTTTGTGTGTGGGTTTTTTTTTCCTTGTCTGTATTTTACCATTTGTAGTTTTACAAAGGATTTCTCTTTTGATGGAACTCCTAGAAACAAATGAATTCACAGGGGCCCTCAAATCCCACCAGATTTCACAGAGGAATATTTCTTTATATTAGCAGAGCAACTTCACCATCAAACTCCAATCTAGTGAAACTTTTAATGGGAGACTAAGACGTTTTTGATGCATGTATCTGAATACAGAAGCCTGGCATCCACTTTTTTTCAGGCTTCACATTCACAAATATCTGTTATTGTACCTGCTTTCCTTTCTCCCTGATGTCTGGAAAACAGACAGGACAGAAGGGCCACCCACCTCCTGAAACAAACAGACAACCAGCTGCTGCTGCCAGGGATACCAAAGAGGAGGCTCGGTGGGTTCTGACAATGGGAAAAAACAAACATGAAAGGTAAGGAAAAGCAGATGAAAGCTTGGGGACATGCCCTAAATACCAGCAGGCTTCATTGTCTGAGAGCTGCTTTGAAAAAGACCCCTAGAACACAGGAAAGATTTTTCTAAAGATGAGGAATTGTTATCAAAAGCACGAATTAAACAGGAAATCACAGAAGAAAACAACTGCTCAGGTAGGGTAGTGTGTGCTCTGCTTCTGCTGCCTGGGAAAAAATGATGTTTGCAGTTCTGGAGGACATGGAACTGCTGGAGAGAGTCCAGAGGAGAGCCACCAAGATGCTCAGAGGGCTGCAGCAGCTCTGCTATGAGGACAGGCTGAGAGAGTTGGGGCTCTGCAGCCTGGAGAAGAGAAGGCTTCCAGGAGACCTTAGAGAAGCTTTCCAATATCTGAAGGGAGCCTACAGGAAGGCTGGGGAGGGACTATTGACAAGGTCTGGGAATGTCAGGACGAGGGGGAATGGGTTTAAACTGGCAGAGGGGAGATTTAGACTGGATGTTAGGAGGAAGTTCTTTACAGTGAGGGTGGTAAGACACTGGAACAGGTTGCCCAGGGAGGTTGTGGATGCTTCCTCCCTGGAAGCGTTTAAGGTCAGGCTGGATGAGGCCTTGAGCAGCCTGCTCTAGTGGGAGGTGTCCCTGCCTATGGCAGGGGGTTGGAGCTGGATGATCCTTGAGGTCCCTTCCAACATAAACCATTCTATGATTCTATGATTCTGCTCTTCCCTTATTGATGGGAGTGACTCTGTAGAAGGCTTTGTAGTGAGAGGATAAGAGGTAACTGTGTGAAACTGGAGCAGGGGAGATTTAGGATGGACTGGAGAAGTTTTTCACAGTAAGAGTGGCACAACACTGGAACAGGTTGCCCAGAGATGTGGTTGAGGTCCCATCCCTGGAGACACTCAAGATCAGACTTGATGTGGCTCTGGGCAGCATGATCTGGTTAGAGGTGTCCCTGCTGACTGCAGGGGGGTTGGACAAGATGACCTCTGAAGGTCCCTTCCAACCTGATGCAATCTGTGAATCTGTGAAACACTTCTCGTGCCTCAGCCAACATCCACAGAACATTTTAGCTCCAAGCACAGCTCACATTCATTCTTCTGTTTTCCCCTCCATTAACATGAGATTTGTAGCACTGCCATAATTATAATGCTTTTAAACCAAGACCATATACAAGCAGCAAACTCTGATTGATTCCTATCAGTGAATATCATCTTCCCAAAGTTCCCTTTCCTCCTCTTGCCAAACTTAGATCAGTTTCTACTCCACTGATGATTTAGGAGCATCCAGAAAAAGGCAGCAGGAACAATTCAGGTCCACAAGTCTAATTTAATAAAAAAATACCTTCTGAGATGATTGCATTACTAACAGAAAGGAATTTATCTCCCTTTGCAGCTCTGGTGTGTAGTACATACCCATCAGCCCCCTAGAACCTGGAAAGCACTCCAAGAAACTTCAGAATACTTCTCAAATGTCATAATGTCATAATTTTTCTTTAAGTAGTGAATTTATTTCAAGCTGTGTCTGCATTCATAGTCAGAGAATGCTTTGGGTTGGAAGGGGCCTTGAAGATCATCCAGTTCCAATCCCCCTACCATGGGCACGGACACCTCTCTCTAGCCCAGGTTCCTCAAGGCCTCATCCAACCTGGTCTTGAACACCTCCAGGGAGGGGACATCCACAACCTAGCCACATCCATATCTCCCCTCTTTCATCTTCAACCCACTGCCCCTCATCCTATCTCTACAATCCGTTGTAAAAAGTCCCTCCCTTCCTTGGTTAAAGAGAAGATAAAATCCTATTTCCTCCCAGTTCTCATGCTGCCCTTTTGAAAAGCAGACTTCTAGGCATGTCAGAAGAGAAAAATCTTTAGTAGGGTTTTGCCTCTTGTTTTTTTCAATAGGTAAAAACACAGCTCTGGATGGACTATCTAATTTTTCCCCCATTTCCCCTCCCAACATATTTGGCTCCTGGATTAACGTTGCTGCTTGTGTGACAAATCTACCACAGCACTCAATCAGCTTAGTGCAATTCTGCACTGTTAACAAAGTGGCCTTGGCCATCAGGCAGGGACTACCTGATTCCATACTCCTCCCATCAGCCCTTCAGTGACATGAAGCCTCTCCAGACTACTTGAGCTTCCCAAAGTTCAGGAGGCCAACCTCACTCACACTGCCAAATGTCCTTACTTAAGACACATAGATAACCTGAAATTTGGAGTGAGGTGGGGGTTGGTTGCTTCTCCCTAGTATCAGGCGATAGAAAGAGAGGAAATGGCCTGAAATTGTGCCAGGGAGATTTAGATCAGAGATGAGGAACAATTTCTTTGCTGCAAGAGTGGTTAAGCATTGGAACAGGCTGCCCAGGTTGGTGCTGGAGTCACCATGCCTGGAAGTGTTCAGAAAACCTATGGACATGGCACTTTTGGGCAGGGTTCAATGGCCATGGTGGTGTTGACAGTTGGACTCGATGATCTTAGAGGTCTTTTCCAACCAAAACTATTCTATGATTCTAACAACTCAGGGCTCTTTATTCTTCTGCTGGGAAAAGATCATCTGCTGATAAAAGGACGCTGCACCTAGAACCCATCAGACTTCTTCCTGTGAGGATGCCAGAGCCCTGGAGCAGGCTGTCCAGAGAGATTGTGGAGTCACCTCTGGAGAGATTCCAAACCCACCTGGACACTGTGATCCCAGGCACCCTGCCGTGGGTGCCCCTACTTCAGCAGAGGGGTTGGACTGGATGATCTCCAAAGCCCCTTCAACCCCCCCCACCATTCTGTGTTGTCGTAGGTAACTTCCAAATGGCCTTAAGATGCATCTAATACAGCTTTAAAAACTCCAGCTTTCACCTGCCATTCCTTCTGCTATTGCTGCCTTTATCAGTTCTGTCTGTCATTACTCTTTCCATCTTATCTTTACTAAAAAGAAAACCTTTGAGGGAAACTGCTGTGTTCCTCCCAGGGGTTTGAGAGGCACCTCTCTGCGTCAGCACCACCACTATCAATGATGACATCTCCGCAACAGGCACAGGGACAATTAAGTCAGCAGCAGATAAAAGCAGTATTCCCTTCCTGCTTGCTTCAAAAGGGGGTTGGAAATTTTTGTGAAGAAAATGACCTTGTTAATTTTTGAAGGCATCTCCCAGGAGAAGCACAATCATCACATCCCTGCTTCACAGTCGTCAGGAGGAATTACATGGATTGTGATGCTGAACTTCCTCAGGATCCAGACACATCAGGAATGCACTTTGTCTCTTCACACCCTACCAGCAGAGATGGTGTTTGTAGTAAAGGCTGGCTTAGAGAAGTGGTTGGTAAGGCAGGCTGCTCCAGAAGAAAGGGAGGGATGCCACCTTAATGGGCACTAAGGAGCACCAGAGCCCAAGGAGAAGTTGTGCTTTAAATCTTAAGAACAGGTCTAACTATTTTTGTTACATCAGACAAAACACCACAAAACATCTCTTCTTTAAATATGGAGCAAAGACACAAGAGACCTGGAGCCAGGCTTGGCTCTGGTTTCACAGATCCACAGAACTGCTGAGGTTGGAAGAGACCTCTGACATCACCAAGCCCAACTGCTTGCCCAGAGCTCACAATCCCACTGCTACTGCTAAGTTATTACCACTAAACCACCTCCCTCAGCACCACATCCACATGTCCTTTAAATACCTCCAGGGACAGTGACTCTGCCCCTCCCTAAGCAGTCTGGTCCAGGGCCTGAGAACCCTTCCTGGGATAAAATTTTTCCTAATATCCAACCTGAACATCCCTTGGCACAACTTAATGCCATTTTCTCTTGTCCTATCACTTGATGCATTCCAGAAGAGACCAACCCCACCTCACTCCATCCTCCTTCAAGGGATTTGTAGAGAGCAATGAGGTCTCCCCTCAGTCTCTGCTTCCAAAGACTAAACAACTCCATTTCCCTCATCTGCTCCTCATAAGATTTGTGTTCCAGGCCCTTCACCAGCTTAGTTGCCTTGCCCTTCTCTGGACATGCTCCAGCACTAGGTGACTCTTCAACACCAGGCTGGAAGCAACCCCCATCAGATTTCAGAGTTCTGCTGGAACAGAGAAGCAAACTCACCCAAGTTCACAGTTTTATTATTAATAAACCAATAATAATTTCTAATTACTTCAGAAACAACTTTCCTCTTTAGCTACAGCACTTAAAACCTTCTGAGAAGCACAGATTTCTTAGTGATTATTTGGGATATGGAGAAGACTGGAAATAGAGATGTGGGAAAAGGGAAAAAATCCAAAGCCATTCTTACAGGGATATCTTCTCTAGGACCAAGCCTGTTAGAGAATCACTGCCTGGTCCTAAGCTGCATGTTTCCCACCTGGTCCCTACACAGCACTTTAACCTTCCCTGTGTGTAGGAACAAATATTTGCTAAGCCACACTGAATCCCCTAGCACTGAAATTCTTTGGGCTCACAGCAAACAACAAACAAATAAAACTCTCTGCTCTGCCCTGGTGAGGCCACAGCTGGAGGACTGGGTCCAGTTCTGGGCTCCCCAGTTCAAGGGAACTACTGGAGAGAGACCACTGGAGGCTCCAAAGATGCTGAATGTCCTGGAGCATCTCTGTGAGGAGGAAAGGCTGAGAGCCCTGGGGCTGTTGTGCCTGCAGAAGAGCAGCCCCAGAGGGGATCTGATCAACGCTCAGCAGTTGTGGAGGGCAAGAGAACGGGGCCAGACTCTTGTCAGTGGTGCCCAGTGACAGGACAAGGGGCAATGGGCACAAACTGGAAGCCAGGAGATTCCATCTGAAGATGAAGTAAAACTTGTTTGTTGTGAGGGTGCTGCCCAGAGAGGCTGTGGAGTTTCCTCCTCTGAACAGATTCCTAACTGCCCTGGACACTGCCACCCTAGGCAAGCTGCTGCGGGTGATCCTGCTTCAGCAGGCGAGGTTGGACTGGATGATCTCCAGAGGTCTCTCCCAACTCCCAGCACGCTGAGAGTCTGTGATATCAAACCAAAAAAACCCAAAGAAAGAAGAACTGAACCTCCTGGAAGAAATTTTGCAGAACCCAGCTAACCACCTCCCCCACTGCCGATAACCACAAAAAATGTGTTTTAGCTGCACCCTTCCATTAGCCCACGGATACAGCACCACAAGCAGCTCCACTGCTGCAAGTCAAAAAGGGGAGAAAACCTCCATGTGAAGAAGGTTGAGAGGAAGTGGGTAAAAAAAAAAACCAAAAAATTCTTCAACCAGCTTGGCTGCTGCAGGAAACTGCCAAGGATCCTTTTCATGTCAGCGTTGTTAGTGCCAGTTTAAATCACCCCAGTTTAAACCACCAAAGCAGTTTGGATCTGCAAGAATTTTATGATGCTGGAGGTAATACCAGAAGGTTTGTAAGGAAAAACATCAAAAGCTTTCACCAGCTTGTTAAAAACTGTCATCTGTTTAGATGGTCTTTAGGGTCTCTTCCAACCCAAACTATTCAGTGTGTCTGTGAAGTTTAAATCCAGGCTTTTGGTTTGCTCTTTCTTTACCTCCCGTT
Source organism: Tricholaema leucomelas (assembly GCA_013400475.1). NCBI lineage: Eukaryota > Metazoa > Chordata > Aves > Piciformes > Lybiidae > Tricholaema lacrymosa > Tricholaema leucomelas. The sequence goes on from WAAF01006006.1 coordinate 10,621, forward strand.
GGCAGTTAACAGCCCACAAATATATATGCTCCTTTCTTGCTCTTTTAGAATGATTCTAATCTGAAATTAAGTAGCACAAATTACTGCTGCAATTGTCATCTAGGTCCTACTGAGGGTAAAGAAAGTCACAGCACTTGAAACCTTCCAAAAAAGAAAGCAAAAACCTCCCGTAGGAGCTAAATGATTTCTATCTCTACTCACTTCAGCCCAAACAGATTTTTACTCTCGCATTCTTCATAGAATCAAAGGATGATTTTGGTTGGAAGACACCTCTAAAATCATCAACTCCAACCACTCTAACTCCACCAAGGCTGTGGCTAAAGCATAACCCTCAGCACCACATCTCTGTCTCTTTTAAATGTATCCACACCTGCCTGGTCAGCCTGTGCCAGATATTGAGAATCCTATCAGTGGAGAATTTTCTTCTAATGGCATAGAATGGTCTGGGTTGGAAGGCAACTCCAAAGGCCATCTAGTACAAGCCCCTCTGCATTCCAGCCTAAATCTCACCTGGGGCAACCCGAGGCCATTTCCTCTCATCCTATCACTTGTTACCAAGGAGAAGATACCAGTTCCAGCTCACTCCAATCTCCTTTCAAGGAGTTGTGGAGAGCTGTGAGGTCTTCCCTCAGCCTCCTCTTCTCCAAACTACACAGGCCTAGTTCCCCCAGGTGCTCCTCATCAGTCCTGTTCTCCAAACCCTTCATCACTTCTGTTGCCCTTCTCTGGACATGTTGCAGCCCCTCAATGCCCTTCTTGGAGTGAGGGGCCCAAAACTGAGCCCAGTACTCAAGTTGTTTCCTCCTCAGTGCACAGTACAGGGGGACAATCCCTTCCCTGGTCCTGCTGGCCACACTACTTCTGGTACAGACCAAGATGCTGGTGGCCTTCTTGGCCACCCAGGCACAAAAACTGCCTCATCTTCATCCAGCTCTCATCCAGCACCTCCAGGTCCTTTTCTACCAGGCAGCTTTACAAGCCTGAAACATTGTGTGAGGTTAGCTTGTCTGAAAGGAAACCCTGAAGTGCTCAGATAGCTACCAAGTCCCACTGAAGCTGCAGAAGTGCTCAGCATGCACAGCCCTCCCACCAGCCACCCCTTGACGAGAGGAGAAGCTCAGGCTGTGAGGTCTTGGTGGCAAAGGGCTGTGCTCTGTAACACTGTGCTGCACCCAGGCATCGTCACAGCAGCTCCCAAGGATGCAGAGCTGCACATTATTGCCTCAAAAATTTCATGCATTCTTTTCTAGACCCATATGAGATTGGCTTACACAGAGTGGTTAAGCTGAAGGAAAGGAACAGGGATAAAAAGAAAGAGCAAAAGAGAAAAAAGGGCCTTTGTCCTGCTGTAGTTTCTTCTTTTGCTTGCTTTGGAAGAGTCATCTAAAAAACCACTGTTGCTGAGTGCTCTTTTATGACATTTAGCCTTAATCTTCTCTTTCTTCATTTCACTGCTTCATTTCTAGCTATAAGCCCCTATGCTAGCCAGAATCTTTCCCTTTTATCTGCAGTTGTTTACAGTGTTAGACAGGAGGAGTCTGGGAAGCCTTGCCTTGCCTGTTCTCTTCTCTTAGTCCTTCCATAACAGTGCTTCCTCAAGAGCCCAGACAAAAGCACATTCAGGTGTCTTCCAAAAATAAGGCAAACCCCACCATAAGTAGCAATAATAAATCATCTAGCTGGAATCCTTTGGAGTGAGCATCCAAGCAGCCACAGCTGTAAGCCACACGATCAGTTACATCCCCCTCAGCATACTGGGAAGTCCTAACATGTGTTATTTGTGTCTAGTTCACACCTGCCAAGATGTGTGAGCCTTGGTCACTAAGATTCTAACCAGCTATTTATTGAAATCCTTCAGTTTTGGTAACCTATGTGCAGCTAACACAAACAAAAATGAACATATACCTCCACAGTGACTTCAGTTTTCTTCTACCTAACTGGAATCTTCTTTTTTCCAGCTCTGTGCCTGCTGCCTCTCACTGTGCACCTTCAGGATGAGTCTGTCCCTGCTTGCCCCACACCCTCCAACCAGGCAGAAATGTGTTTTTGTAACTCTCACTCCCCGGAGGCCAACCAACTCTGTACTTTGACTGAACACCAGTAAACCTCTAAGCCTAACTCCTATTTCCTGCTGAAAAGCAGCTCCATGGAGAAAGACCCTGGAGTCCTAGTGGACGGCAAATCATCCACGGGACAGCAATGTGCCCTTGTAGCCAAGAGGGCCAATGGCATCAAGCAAACTGTGTCCAGCATGTCAAGGGAGATTCTCCTCTCCCTCTACTCTGCCCTGGTGAGACCACACATGGAATACTGTGTCCCGTTTCGACTCCTTGATTCAAGAGAGACAAAGACCTGCTGGAAAGAGTCCAAGGGAGAGCTACAAAGCAGATGAAGGCATTTGAACATCTCTCCTATGAAGAAAGACTGAGAGACCTGGGACTGTTTAGTATGGAGAGGAGAAGTCTACAACTACCTGAAGGAAGGCTGCAGCCAGGCGGGGATTGGTCTCTTCTCCCAGGAAACCAGCAACAGAAGAAGGGGACTCAGCCTCAAGTTGTGGCAGAGGAGGTCTAGGCTGGATGTCAGGAGGAAGTTGTTGTCAGAGAGAGTGATTGGCATTGGAATGGGCTGCCCAGGGAGGTGGTGGAGTCACCGTCCCTGGAGATGTTCAAGAAAAGCCTGGATGAGGCACTTAGTGCCATGGTCTGGCTGAGTGGATAGGGCTGGGTAATAGGTTGGACTGGATGAGCTTGGAGGTCTCTTCCAGCCTGTCTGATTCTATGATTCTATGATAAAGTTGAGAGGAGATCTCACCAACATCTATAAATGTCTGAGAGGTGTGTGTCAGCATGAAGGTTCCAGGCTCTTTTCAGTCGTGCCCAGTGACAGGACAAGGAACAACAAGAGGCACAAACTGGAACACAGAAGGTTCCACTTCAACACAAGGAGAAACCTCTTTCAAGTGAGGGTGCTGGAGTCCTGGAGCAGGCTGCCCAGAGAGGTTGCGGAGTCTCCTTCTCTGGAGGCTTTCCAAACTTGCCTGCATGTGTTCTTGTGTGACCTGCTCTAGGTGACCTTGCTCTGGCAGGGGGGTTGGACTGGATGATCTCCAGAGGTCCCTTCCTCCAACTCCTGCCTTTCTATGACTCTATTCATCTCACAGATAGAAAGTGGGCCCCAATTCCCGTGGCACAGCAGCAAAAACGTGCAGCAAGGCTGGACCTGAGGTGAAGAGGGAAAGTTTAGTAAATTCCCTTCAATGCAATCAACAGCTCCATTTAGACATTTCAGCTGCCCCCTCCACTATTCACTCCAACTACACCTTAGCATGCAAATAATTTTGAGTTGCTACTGCCAGCTCAGCAGGGGAAGATTTAAATCTGGATTTTCTTGTACCATAACTTTTCATTTCTTGGTTGTCAAGGTCTGAGATATTCTGAGTTCTGTGTACTGTAAGAGTAAGAGATACTGCCAACAAATCTCCAGACCTCAGCAAGATTTGCTTTTCTCTTTTGAAACAGAAGGGAATACTTTGCAAGGGTCCTTTCAGGCAGCTGAGGTTGCAGTGTCAGTCTGTTGTTGAGTCACTGTTGTTGTCAGCAAAAGGTAGGGATGCTATGGATTTCTTAGGGCTTCTACCACTCACTGTAAAAAAATGTTAGAATTTAATCATCATGATAATATTTGGCTTTAACATGCTTAGAAAGTGCAGTTGCTTCCTTATTAGGGAGGGGAAAAAGTCCTACAGAACTTCATGTGTTCCCAAATCTCAGCTGCTTCATGGCAGACTGCAGCAACACAGTATTCTTTTTCTCTCCATCGCCACTCACCCTGCAACCACAAATCCTCACAAGCACACGATTCTGCCCCCACTACCTTCACTTCCTTCATATCATGAGGCTCTTGCAAGGTATCACACCAAGCTGGTCTCTAGATGGGCAGCAGACCTACTTTAGGCAACTCTCTCAGCTTGAAAGGGCATCTGGCCTGGCAAAGTCTCATTCAGACACCTTTGGCTGAACTGCCATTTCACTTCGATACTGAAGTTCAGGCAATGTCTCCAGAGTCCCTTACTTCATTTGATGTTTCTGAAAAGGATGGGTTTGCTTTTCTACAGACCTACCTGATCTTTCCCATCACCTCCTCCTGTTAGTAATGGTATTTATCATAGAATCACAGAACTGTTTTGGTTGTAAAGCCCTCTAAGATCATCCAGTCCAACAGCCAACCTAGCACCACCATACCCATTACACCACATCTCACAGTGCCACAGCCGCATGTTTCTTGAACGCTTCCAGGCATGGTGACTCCACCATCTCCCTGGGCAGCCTGTTCCAATGCCTGACCATTCCTGCAGCAAAGAAATTGTTCCTTATCTCCAACCTAAACCTCTCCCGGTTCAACTTGAGGCAATTTTCTCACATTCTATCACCTGATACTAGGGAGAAGAGACCAACACCAAGCTCACGTCAACCTCCTTCTTTTCCGGGAGCTGTAGAGAGCCATGAGGTTTCTCCTCAGCCTCCTCTTCTCCAGGCTAAAGCACCTCACTTCCCTGAGCTGTTCCTCTCCAGACTTGTTCTCCAGACCCTTCACCAGCTTTATTCCCCTTCTGCTTATGAGACCATGAACCACAGCAAGCCAGGCTGAGCCCCCAGATCTGAGCAAAATCTCCTTAGAGGGAGTGGACAGGAAAGCAAGATCTGAGCTTCTGATCATCTTCTTCATAACAGGCAGTTGACTCTCCTGCCCTGTTTGTGGTCCCCTTGCAGTGATGCCTCCCAACTTTGTTCATCAGGACCACCCTTTCAAAGCCATTAACACAAACACTTAACAGCAGTGTAGAGGTTGTTCTCGAGCTCCTGCAGGAACGTCATTCTGCTTTGACAGTTCCCCTTCCTGCACTGCTAACAGGCATTTATTTTTAAAGCCCTGATGAGATGGGTAATTCCTGTCAGGATTTCTTACATTCCACTAACTAGAGCTCCTAATAGCAAGCTGTATCAGAGCTTCACTGAAACACAGGAATGGAACCATTCTTAGCTGAATGGGAATTCCCCATGGAGAACAACACGGTCTAAAATAGCTCAAGGATGTGAAGCTCTCATTTGTCTCCCTGGGTGCCCTCATCCGTCTCTTTCTACATCACCAGCACACACTGAACCCACTCTGGGTTACCTGAATACCACTCCTCAGCTTCTTCCCTAACAAATCCCACCAAGGTATTTCTTGAGTGTCTCAAGAACTTTCAGGACTTTCAAGGACATTCAGGGTCCTGCTCTAGCAGGATTTCATGATGGTGGGAGCAGCCAGAAGCACAGGGCATCCCAGACCTTGCCTCATGGCATCACAGAATGGTAGTGGTTGGAAGGAACCTCTGAAGATCAAGTCCAGCTGTCCTGCCAGAGCAGGATTACCTAAAGCAAGTCACACAGGAATGCATCCAGGTGGGTTTGGGAAGTCTTCAGAGAAGGAAACTCCACAACCTCCCTGGGCAGCCTTCTCCAGGGCTCCAGCACCTTCAGAGTAATGAGGCTTTTCCTCATGTTGAAGTGGAGCTTTCTGTGCTCCAGTTGGTATCCCCTTGTCCTATCACTGGACACCATTAAAAATCCTATCTCCTTCTTCCTGACACCCACCCTTCAGATATTCATAAACATTAACAAGATCTCCTCTCAGCCCTCTCTCCTCCAGGCTAAACAGCCCCAGGTCCCTCAGCCTTTCACAGAACGGTAGGGGTTGGAAGTGACCTCGAAAGGTGAACTCCAATCCTCCTGCCAGAGCAGGATCACCCAGGGCAGGTCACACAGAAACACATCCAGGTGGGTTTGGAATGTCTCCAGAGCACATTCTACAACCTCTCTGGACAGCCTGTTCCAAGGCTCCAGCACCCTCACAGTGAAGAAGTTCTTCCTTATGTTCATGTGGAACCTCCTCTGCTCCAGCTTGCAAGAAGAGATTTCTGACACTTATCTGTACACCGACAGCCTCCCGAGAGTTCTAAGGAGCACAAAGAGGAAGATGCTCCCATGCTCTTAGTATCCTGAGTCATCAGAGCATTATTAATGCTGCCATAGGAGGCTGTGGAGGACAGGAGTAGAAAAAGGAAATGGCAGCTGTGCACTTGAGATCCATTTGTAACTGTTAAAAAACACACAGTGCGAGTCCAAGCTTCATTTCCAGATGCCTGATGGTATCTGAGGTTCTGATAATCAATAAAATACATCTCCATACATCTACTTTTGCTAAGCCATCCATTGTCAGAGACACAGAAAGGGCTACAGATGGGCCACAGATCTGACCCTGCAAGAACAGACCTCTCCAGACCACAGGACAACCACACGAGGAGAAAAGCAGGCTGCTGCCTCCTCCTTTCCACACTCATCTGAGTTCAGACAAAAGGTTAATATGAGACTGAGAGTTCTGTTTATATTACCAACCAGAAACCTTAGCAATTCCATTTTTAATGACTTTTCTTCCTACTTGTCTCCTTTTTCTTCAAGTTTTGCTTCCCTGCCACTGCAGAATCAATCCCTTCTCTTTCACCACACTTGCTTTGGGCTCATGAAATGTCTTCATCCACTGATGCCCAAGTCACCTGTGTAGGCTCTCTATTGACATGAGCCCTCCTTCTCATCTCTCATTTTCCATCAATAACAATCTCATAAACTAAAAATACAATTACCTCCTTTTAGTCTGGGAATAGTTCCTCACATTAGGAACCTCCTGGCCTAATGCACTTTCAGATCTCTTGTCCAATATGATTATATCTTCTGACTTTCATCTTCTCTACACTTAACCACTTCTATCACAGGTGGAAAAAGCAAACTGTGCTCTCTCTCCCCACTCTTGCATCTCAACGTAGTACTGCTTGTTACTTATTATTTTCTTCCACAAAATTGTGGCCAAGCTTGAATCAAACAGGCACTGGGCTCTCACAAAAAGTGTGTGTAACCAACTGCAGAAAGGCAGGCAAAAGAAGATCTGGAGAAGAGGAGGCTGAGGAGAGACCTCATTGCTCTCTACAATTCCCTGAGAGGCCACTGGAGCCAGGTGGGGGTTGGTCTCTTCTCCCTAGTATCAGGTGACAGAAAAGAGAGGAAATGGCCTGAAACTGTGCCAGGGGAGGTTTAGGTTAGAAATGAGGAACAGTTTCTTTGATGCAAGAGTGGTCAGGCACTGGAACAGGCTGCCCAGGGAGGTGGTGGAGTCGCCATGCCTGGAGGTGTTCAAGAGATGTGAACATGATACTTCAGGTCATATTTTAGTGGCTGTGGTGGTCTTAGGTTGAACTCGATGACCTTGGAGGCCTTTAACAACCAAAACAGTTCTCTGATCCTAAGGTGACACACTGAGCCTGCTGCAGAGATGAAGCCAGAAAGGCCAGTGCAGGTAGCCCAAGTCAGCCTGATTGTCTGCCTGGCTGCAAAGCCTTCAGCCACATTTCCCTTCACATGTTTATTTTCATCTCCTAGGCAAACTGCTGGCAAATATTGCTCAGAAAAATAAAACTCTTTCATTGGTAACTTCAGCCTTTGCTTGGCCTGGACAGGAGCTGGTAGAAATTTTGCAAGGCAGAGTTTCATAAATGATAAAAGAAAGCCTTGACCCCAGCTATAAACACAGCACAGAAAAGACTCTAAACATGAAAAAAATATTCACCTTGAAGAAACCATGGGTGGTGTAAAAGGCAGAAGCTTGCCTCATGGATTACCTTCTACTCCCTGATACAAACAAACAAATTTTGATATCACAAACCTCAAAATATGACAGCTTTTCCAAGGCTCTGCTCCACCTTAAGGTTTCATAGCCACAGTTCAATCCCAGCCTTCCCATAAGGCTGACTAAAGCCCAGGGAAGCAAACATGACACAGAATAACAACGTTTTAAATCAAAGTGTTAGACATCTGAAGTGGAAAAACATCCACCACAAACCACTCACATGTCAGGAACTATTTTAAAGTCCATGAATACTTTCAGGATCCCTTTTTGAGGGCGTGTGACAATTGGGTTGGGGAGGAAAAAAAAACCACTCCAACCCAATTTTCCTGCCTGTTTAAAATCAATGTAAATACTAAATACTAAAGTAAGCTCTGCTATAAACTAGGGGCCAGAAAAGAAAATGGCAAGGAGAGGATTTGGTACAACTTTTTAGGGTAATTATCTAGGCTAATCATTGCATTAATTAGTATTTTGAGTGCTAACACATCGTAAGAGTTGTTTGAAATAGGTAAAGGTGGACATCAGAAACAAGGTGTTCAGGAAAAGCCTGGATGAGACACTTAGTGCCATGGTCTGGTTGACTGGCTAGGGCTGGGTGCTAGGTTGGACTGGATGAGCTTGGAGGTCTCTTCCAACCTGCCTGATTCTACGATTCCATGGGAGTGAACTAAAGAAAAGAAACCAGATTAATAGAAACAAAGACAAAAATCTGTTTATTAGTGAGGTCTGAAATCTATTGGTGTGATCTGAACTTTATTTATTAGCGTGATCTTAACTGAATTAAGGTCATCTGAACTGTATTCATGTGATCTGAACTATATTCATGAATGTGATTTGAAATGTATTCATTAGTCTGAGATAGATTAGTGTGATGAGAAATATCAAAGAATAGGTAAAGAGTTGAGACTGAGGCACTGAAAACATTGGAAAGCATGCTCAAGATCAAGGCCTTGAAGACAAAGTGTGGCACGTTGAGTATATGAGGAAGAAAAAGCTAAATCTAGGCAAGAATCAAGATTATCAAGTAGTGAGAGTGAATTGAGAGAGCAGAAGCACAAATGACTTCCAAGTGTAGGTAAAGTAACTGTTTAGTGTGCTTTAAAAAGCTTCAGAGATGCCAGGCAGATACTACAGAGGCTTAAAACTGAGCTTTTCATTGAGAAGCAGCAGCAAAAAGAAGAGAGAAGTTTCAGGAAAGGCTGTAAGGATACATGCAGCAGGCAAAGGGACATGAGGGAAAAGGCACACATTCCCCCCCCAGACCAACATCACACAGCTGCTAAAACACTGCTGAAACCTTAGAAATAGAATTGTTCTGAAGAGTCTCCTAAGCAAAACCCGAGCTCCAAGATGCCCCTGGGAAGCCACACATCAAGAACACCAAGGCTCTTTTAAGAAGACTTCAAGAGCTGACAAAGTGCAACTTGCATGGCGCTTCCACTCCCCTTGTTTTGCAACGGGAGGCGAAGCCTCCAAGTACCAGCCCATGAAAATTACATCAGAAGAACCCAAGAAGTGCTCAGCAAACTCTTTTGCCATCTGCTGCTGACCCTAGGCTGGCACACGGGATGGCAGGACTGCTGTCTGCTGGGTGTGGATTTACACTGGCAATGAGGATGATGACCTGTCCTGTGCAACTTGGAGATCCTTTCGTTTTGAAACCCTCCGGTGACACCACAGGAAAACTGGTAACTGCAATTCCACCTTCAACTACGAGATCACACAGAGAGATCAGTCACTGCAAACTGTCAAGAGAAGCAGAACATTCCTTTCACAGTATTTAAATAAATTATAGCTTCAACCAGGCTAAGAATGCTGGAAGCTTGACAACAGCAAATCTGAGCTCTGCATGAAGGGAAAAGATCTGGGCAGCTGCGTGAGCACCTCTAGCAAGGAGAAGGGAGAATTCTCATTCATCAGGGCTTCTGACTATTCAGTGCTCTGAGAGCTGTGTGTGAGAGGAAGCAGTCTGAGAATTTCTGATCTATGTAGGCAAAGAGTCTTCACTTGATTTGGCAAAATCTGCAGCTTGTCACAAAGCCCCAAGACTAGAAGTCAGCAGCAGCCATTGTGTACCTAGGGCCCCAGAATGAGACCCAGCACTGCAGGTGAGATCTTACCAGGGCTGCCCTCCAGCTCTGCATCCCACAGCCTAGACTGATACTGGGGGTTGCCCAGCCAAGGTACAGGACTTTGCACTTGGCCTTGTTGAACCTCATGAGGTTCACATGGGCACACTCCTCAAACCTGTCTGCCTCCCAGCTGGCATCCTGTCCCTTGGGTGTGCCAAGTGCACCACTCAGCTTGGTGTCACCTGCAGACCTACTGAGGGTGCACATGATCCAACTATGTCACTGGTGAAGATTAAATGATCTTGGTCCCAGTACCAAACTTGGAGAGACATCACTCACTACTGGATTCTACTTGGACATTAAGCTGTTGTCTGTAATTGTGGATGTGACCATCCAGCCAATTCATCACTCATCTAAAGCTGCACCAGAGGAGATTTAGGTTGAATATTAGGAACAATTTCTTTGCTGCAAGAGTGGTCAGGTATGAAACAGGCTGCCCAGGGAGGTAGTGGAGACTCCATCCCCGGAGGTGTTTAAAAACCAAGTAGATGTGGCACTTGAGGACACAGTCTAGTGGTCACAGAGGTGCTGGGTAGAAGGTCAGGTTTGATGATCTTAGAGGTCTTTTCCTATCTTAATGACTCTGCGATTCTCTTCCTTATTTGCAGACTTTGTAAGATGGTCTGAAGATTTCCTATGAGCAATCTCAGACTCAGCATCATTTACACATGGAGGGTATAAAGGAGAGCTCATCACTCTGAGGAGCAAGTGTATAGAGAATGCAGATGGAGTGACTCCTTGTACTCCATTTAAATGCAATCTCACACTTGCAAATGTCAGAATATACTAATTTATATTAGCATATTCATAGCCTAATGCCAGAAATACCACAATATATAGAATTACCATTTCTAAAGCATATTAAATTACAGAATTGAAAAATGAAGCTAAAAACACTTGGGTTGGAGGAGGAATCTTCCCTTTAGTCAATGAAAAATTCAATGAATTAATGAATTGATTTCAACTCAGTAAATATTTGGAATTTAATCGATTTGTGACTGGCAAAATATTATTCCCATCCTGCAGGAAAACAACTTTGCTTCCCAAAGCTCCTTGAAAACTTCAAGTTTTCAGGATGCCACTACAAACTCTTCTGCATCACCACACCTTAAATCTCATGTTAAGCTCCCAAACGTTGGCTCCTGAATACAAAAACAGGCAGTCAAAGCCTGGTCTCGGAGGTCTGGGTTTGGTTCGTGGTTGGGTTTTCAGCGTATGAACAAAGGCATCAGACCTCATTTAGGTACCTCAGGTACCTTTCAATACAGAATGACAATGATAGGGGACCTCTAGAAACCATCCAGTTCAATTCCTCTGCCAAAGCAGGATCACTTAGGGCAAGCCGCATAGGACTGTGTCCAGGTGTGTTTGGTGAGTCTCCAGAGAGAGAAACTCCAAAACCTTTCTGGGCAACCTGCTTCAGGGCTGCAGCACCCTCACAGCAAATAAGTTTCTCTTCATGTTGAGACAGAACTTCCTGTGTTCCAGCTTTCATACCAGCTCTTCCCTGTCCTTTCACTGGGAACTACTGAAAAGAGTCTGGCACCTACATGTTGACACCCACCTCTCAGATATTTGTAGAATCATAGAACCACAGAATGGATTAGGTTGGAAGTGACCTCAAAGATCATCCAGTTCCAACCCCCTGCCATATGCAGGAACACCTCCCACTAGAACAGGTCACTCAAAGACTCATCCAACTTGGCCTTGAACACCTCCAGGGAGGGAGCAGCCACAACCTCCCAGGGCAACCTGTGCCAGTGTCTTATCACCCTCACTGAGCAGGGACACCTCCCACTAGAACAGGTCACTCAAAGCCTCATCCAACCTGGCCTTGACCACCTCCAGGGAGGGAGCAGCCATAACCACCCTGGGCAACCTGTGCCAGTGTCTCATCACCCTCACTGGAAAGAACAACAGACATCCATAAGATCCCTTCTCAGCCTTCACTTCTCCAGACTTCACAGCCTCAGATCTCTCAGTTTTTCTTCACAAAGGAGATGGTCCAGCCCTTTTATCATTTTCATAGCTTCCTGTTGGGCTCTCTCCAGCAGATCCCTGTCTCTGTGAATGAGGGAACCCAGAACTAGACACAGGAGCCAGGTGTGCTCTCATCAGGATGTCTGAACAAAATAATCAGACCTTATTTAGGTACATCAGATATGTGCCAGAGCAGGTTTAGGCTGGACATTAGGAAGAAGTTCTTCATAGAAAGAGTGATTGGCATTGGAATACCTGCCCGGGAAGTGGGGAAGTCACCATCCCTGGAGGTGTTCAAGCAGAGCCTGGATGAGGCACTTAGTGCCATGGTTTAGTTAATTAGAAGGACTGGGTGATAGGTTGGACTCGATGATCCTAGAGGTCTTTTCCCACCTGGCTGATTCTGTGATCTCACATTAGATTCCTCCAATACTCTTTAACACTTTTCTCATGTCAGAAGAGAGGAGTTAAGGGCACAGCAATCACAAACACAACAGCAACCCTGATTCACGGCTGGGGAAATGGAAATGACGTTTGCAGGGATGCATCACACACCACTGATGGTGATACTGAACCACAACTCAAAATGCTCTACTCTGTGGAGCACAGAAAATATTCCACTGTAGACAAAAATTGTCCCATCATAACGCTCTGGGGAAAATCTCACCCACTGCCCCAGACCCCCTTCTCACGTCAGGCCAAGGAAGCACACGAGCAGCTCTGCCTCGTCCACGGCTGGGTGCAGCTCTGTAATTTTAATTACAGATTTATCCTTTATCATGGAATGTTTTAATTACTTTTAACAAAGAGTTAAGCAGGAGAACTTAGGTGGTATCTCTAGGCTAAATCTCTCTCAGCCTGCTGAGTGCTGACTGGGCTTCCTGCCTGAGCCGGGATGGATGCTCATTACAGAAAGGTGTATCTTAGCAGGTTGGATTAAATCATCAATGACTTCTGGAAAATGCCCCATTTTCATCTGTACAAGCATGGTGAGGAGAAGTTGGAAGGAAAAATCTCAATTGAGAAAAGGCTACTCAATGAACATTTTTGGTTTTTTTCCTTGGTGGTATCTCTGCAGTTGACTGTGGGCACTTCAGCTGCTGTCGCTGTGGAACATCACCTTCCTGAATGAGGGACAACAAGGAGAGGAAAAAACACCACCACAAATCACTGAGTTGTGTTCTACAACCTCATAGAATCAAGCAGGTTGGAAGAGACCTCCAAGCTCAGCCAGTCCAACCTAGCACCCAGCCCTAGACAATCAACCAGACCATGGCACTAAGTGCCTCATCCAGGCTTGGCTTCAACACCTCCAGGGACAGTGACTCCACCACCTCCCCGGGCAGCCCATTCCAATGCCAATCACTCTCTCTGACAACAACTTCCTCCTAACATCCAGCCTAGACCTCCCCTGGCACATCTCGAGACTGTGTCCCCTTCTTCTGTTGCTGCTTGCCTGGCAGAAGAGACCAACCCCACCTGGCTACAGCCTCCCTTCAGGGAGCTGCAGACAGCAATGAGCTCTGCCCTAAGCCTCCTCTTCTGCAGGCTGCACACCCCCAGCTCCCTCAGCCTCTCCTCACAGGGCTGTGCTCCAGGCCCCTCACCAGCTTTGTCGCCCTCCTGTGGACACCTTCCAGTACCTCAACATCTCTCTTCAATTCAGGAGCCCAGAACTGGACACAGCACTCAAGGTGTGGCCTGAGCAGTGCTGAGTACAGGGGCAGAATAACCTCTCTTGTTCTGCTGGCCACACTGCTCCTGAGCCAGCCCAGGATGCCATTGGCTCTCCTGCCCACCTGGGCACATTGCTGCCTCATCCTCAGCCTACTCTCTACCAGCACCTCCAGGTCCCTCTCTGCACGGCTGCTCTCAGCCACTCTGTCCTCAGCCTGTAGTGCTGTTTGAGGTTGTTGTGGCCAAAGTGCAGAACCTTCTCATCCCACTGGCCTCTGCCCACCCATCCAAGCTGTCCAGGTCCCTCTGCAGGGCTCTCCTATCCTCCAACAGATCCACAGCTGCTCCTAGCTTGGTGTCATCTGCAAACTCACTGACGCTGGACTCAATCCTCTCATCCAGATCATCAATAACATTGAACAGGACTGGGCCCATCACATACTAAGTGAAGGGTCTGGAGAACAGATCTTATGAGAGGCAGCTGAGGGAACTGGGGGTGTTCGGTCTGGAGAACAGGAGGCTGAGGAGAGACCCCACTGCTCTCTGCATCTCCCTGAGAAGAGGTTGGAGTGAAGTGGGGTTGGTCTCTTGTCCCTAGTACGAGGTGGTAGAACAAAAGGGAATGTTCTGAATTGTGTCAGGGGAGGATTAGGTTGGACATGAGGAACAATTTCTTTGCTGCAAGAGCGGTCAGGCATCGGAACAGGCTGCCCAGAGAGGTGATAGAGTCACTGTCCCCGGAGGTGCTCAAGAAACCTATGGACATGGCAACCTGGGACAGGGTTTAATGGCCATGGTGGTGTTGGGTTAATGGTCGGACTCTGTGATCTTAGAGGCCTTTTCCAACCCAAGCAATTCTATGATTCTGTATTAGTGGCATTTCTACATTCATGTAACCCCAATATGGTCTACCATGACAAAGAATATCATGTGAACAACACTGGGTTCTATTTCATTTTGATCTCCTTAACTTTTTTTTTCACCCTATTGGCTGCACATTTAGTTAGCAGAACAAAACACAAACAACTTTTTCTACTTTGTCCCCTCTGGGCTGTGTTTTCAGACAGAAAGAGAGAAACACTTAATTGGTATTCCATGGTACTGGCCCCATGAGTGCTGCCTGAATGAAGACACTGATGGTTTCTTCAAGGAAAGTTGACTTATATTTTTATCTTTTAATTGAAACCAAACATGGAATAGATTCATAGAATGCTTTAGTTTGGGAGAGACACTTAAAGGTCATTTAGTCCATCCACCCTGCACTCAGCAGGGACATCTGCAACTAGAGCAGATTGCTCACAGCCCCAAACGACCTGACCAGATACAGTTCCAGGCATGAGGCATCTACCACCTCTGTGGGCAAGCTGGGCTGGGGGCTCACCACCCTCAGTGCACAAAATTCCTTCCTTCACTCTAGTCTAAATCTCCCTCTTTCAGTTTCACACCTCTTGTCCTGTCACAATAGGTCCTGCTCAAAAGTCTGTCCCCAGCTTTCTGATCAGCTCCTTGAAGCACTGCAAGGCCACCAGAAGGTCTCTCTGCAGCCTTCTCTTCTCCAGGCTGAACAAACCAAGCTTCTCAGCCTGGCCTCACAGCAGAGCCCTTCCAGCCCTCACAGAACTGCTGTGGCCTCCTCTGGCTCTGCTCCAACAGGTCCCTCTCTCTGCTATGCCAAGGACCCCAGAGCTGGCCCCAGCACTGGAGGTGGGTCTCAGCAGAGCACAGAATCCACTCCCTGCCCCTGCTGCCCACACACTGCTGGGGAATAGCCCAGAACACAGCAAGGACTGGGCTGGCAGCACTTGGTGCCCAAACCAGCACTCCCAAGTCCTTCTCTGCAGATCTGAAATGCTTTTCTGAGAGCTGTTCAGTCCTGAGGCTCCCCAATGTAGGATCCTGTTTCAGTTTCCCATACTAACTTTCCACATCCTTTCTATCTGCCCAATTAGAACTGCACAGAAAGCTGAATGTTCTCAAAACAGAAGGGAAAAAACAAAAGCAAAGCTATTTTTAACAATGTTTTATCATTAGTGATAAGTGAAACTACAAAAAGAACTGAATGTTTGGGTTAGACACTCAACTGAGTACCATTTTCTATTGCACATTTGCACCTGCAAGAGGTTGGACTCATAAATAAGAAAAAAAAAGTTCCTTTTATCTCAGTTCAACACCTAGAATCATAGAATCAACCAGGTTGGAAGAGACCTCCAAGATCAGCCAGTCCAACCTAGCACCCAGCCCTGACCTATCAACTAGATCATGGCACTAAGTGCCTCGTCCAAGCTTTGCTTGAACACCTTCAGGGACAGCGACTCCACCACCTCCCTGGGCAGCCCATTCCAATGCCAATCACTCTCTCTGACAACAACTTCCTCCTAACATCCAGCCTAGACCTCCCCTGCCACAACTTGAGACTGTGTCCCCTTCTTCTGTTGCTGCTTGCCTGGCAGAAGAGACCAACCTCACCTGGCTACAGCCTCCCTTCAGGTAGCTGCAGACAGCGATGAGCTCTGCCCTGAGCCTCCTCTTCTGCAGGCTGCACACCCCCAGCTCCCTCAGCCTCTCCTCACAGGGCTGTGCTCCAGGCCCCTCACCAGCTTTGTCGCCCTCCTGTGGACACCTTCCAGCACCTCAACATCTCTCTTGAATGGAGGAGCCCAGAACTGGACACAGCACTCAAGCTGTGGCCTGAGCAGTGCTGAGTCCAGGGGCAGAAGAACCTCTCTTGTCCTGCTGGCCACACTGCTCCTGAGCCAGCCCAGGATGCCATTGGCTCTCCGGCCCACCTGGGCACACTGCTGCCTCATCTTCAGCTACTATCTACCAGCACCTCTAAATACTGACTATGATATAAACCCACAGAACTTTGGTACAGTAGTACTTGCCTTCTCTTCTCTTTCTATTTAAAGCCATCAGTGTTCCCTAAAATTACAGTCTCTATGATAATGGACACATCTTAGACAAAGTCTTGCATGCTGCCTTCAAGAAGCATGTTTGGATGCTGGAAAAACCCAAGCTGGGTATCCCAGCTGTGACAACAATTCCTTCTCGCCTCTAAGAGTATCACAACTGCTCAGGGTGGAAGTGAGCTTGACTAGAAGCATCCAACATCATCTCAGCTGTGCCTACTGGAGAAAGACTGATTGAAGACCACATGGAACAGCAACTGAGAATAACAGACATTAAAAAGCACTACTTGCTTACAACCATCCCTTGGCTGGAGAAGGGAAGACTGAGAGGGGATTTAGTAAGTGTTGATGATCATCTGAGGGCTGGGGGTCAGAAGCGGGGGACAGGCTCTGCTCACTGCTCCCTGGAATAGGACAAGGAGCAATGGATGGAAGCTGCAGCACAGGAGGTTCCTGATGAACACAAAAGAGAACATCTTGACTGTAAGGGTCCCAGAGCACTGGAACAGGCTGCCCAGAGAGGTTGTGGAGTCTCCTTCTCTGAAGCCTTTCAAGGCCTGCCTGGATGTGTTCCTGTGTGACCTGAGCTAGATTGTACGGTCCTGCTGCAGCAGGGAGGTACCTTCCAATCCCTAACCTCCTGTGATCCCTCTTTCAATTCTGAATCCCATCAACAAAATGCCCTTTTTGTCCTTTGCACATAACAATAATCTTGAAAAGCTAGTATTTTTTCCTATAGAATTACAGAATTGGTTTGGTTGGAAAAGACTTCCAAGATCATTGAGTCCAGCCATCAACCTAACACCACCATGGTCATTAAATTATGTCCCCAGGTGCCATGTCCACAGGTTTCTTGAACACCTCCAGACATGGGAATAGAAAAGAATCAGCCAGGTTGGAAGAGACCTCCAAGCTCATCCAGTCCAACCTAGCACCCAGCCCTATCCAATCAACCAGACCATGGCACTAAGTGCCCCAGCCAGGCCTTGCCTGAACACCTGCAGGGACGGTGACTCCACCACCTCCCTGGGCAGCCCATTCCAATGCCAATCACTCTCTCTGACAACAACTTCCTCCTGACATCCAGCCTAGACCTCCCCCAGCACAACTTGAGACTGTGTCCCCTTCTTCTGTTGCTGGATGCCTGGCAGAAGAGTCCAACCCCACCTGGCTACAGCCTCCCTTCAGGTAGTTGTAGAATATTTACTTCAAAGAGGACTTTACTTCGATGAGGATTCCACCACCTCCTTGGGCAGCCTGCTCCAATGCCTGACCGCTCTGGCAGCAAAAGAATTGTTCCTCATCTCCAAACTAAACCTCCCCTGGCACAACTTCAGGCCATTTCCTCTTGTTCTATCACCTGATACTAGGAGATGAGAGCAACCCCCACCTCATATTCAGTGGATATTAGAAATTCAAAGCAGTTTGCACAAGCCAAATCTTCTCGACTACAGTACTAAAGAACAGTTAACTCTATTTTCTCAAACACAAAGCTGCCTGGGCAGGTCAACCACTTTTAGGGCTTGATCATATTTCTGACAATGTCACTTTCCATAGCTGTTAGTGGAAGCTGCAGCCTGCATTTAATCTTTAACTTCTAATCATCTGCTAGCTAAGATGTATACAAAACATCTATAGGAACCATATGGTCCTGCGAAAACGCGGCACCGAGCTGAATGAAACGCAAGCTCTTGCCTTTTCTGAACACATCTGTTGCTGTGGCTTCTGACAGGATGGCACCAAAAGGGCTCCCACAGAAGCAGGCCAGAAGGCAGGAAGTGTTTTGCACATGCTGTGCTAGGCTGCAATTAGCAGATCCAGAGGCCACCTGTCCCGGGGCGGGTGGCACACCGTTCCGGGCAACCGGCGAGGGGAAGCCAGCCCAGCCTTGGGGACGTGGGAGCCACTGCCCTGCTTCATCTGCTGACAGCAGCATCTCCTTCCTTCTCTCAGTTCTTCTACTCAGGATATAGCTCTCTGCCAGCAGATCACCACTTCTCTTTATGCACACGATGGGAGACTGCTGTTGTTAGTGTTTTAATCCATTTACGATTTGCCAAGTTATCCAGAGCTGGGGGAGAAACCCAAACTGTCCTCCTCAAAGCAAGGGGCTGCACCTACCACTGAACTTTCTCTTCAACAAAACCTCAGATAATCACTTGGGACACAGATTCAGATTCATTAAATAGTTCAGGTTGGGAGGAACCTTAAAGACCATCTAGTGCCAACCCTCCTGCCATGGGCAAGGACACCTCCCACTTGACCACATTGCTCAAAGCCTCATCCAACCTGGCCTTGAACACCTCCAGGGAGAAGGAATGCACAACTACCCTGGGCAACCTGTTCCAGCATCTCACCATCCTTACTCTGAAGTTTGTAAACTGTAAAGTTTGATCGTTTCCATAATCAGACATAAATTCTTTTACTGTGACATTTTGAGTATCTGCAACGCTGAACTCCTGCCATACACAGAGAAAATGAGAGAAAAATCAGTATGTGAGTTCAGAAGTGATGAGCTTCCACCCCTTTTGGCACATTTTAGCTTTGATAGCAGTCAATTTCCCCCCTCATTATAAATGGGAAAAGTAAAGATAGCACGAAAAGGCCACTTAAAAGTGAAAAACAAAACAGAGGAATGCAAATTTATATTGGGAGTTAGACAACTGCCAGGAATGCTTCCAGCCTGCTAATCTCCTGTTTATTACTCCTGTGTTCTCCTCTTTGCCTCTACAGTGCATATGCAACCCTGCAAACTTCAAAAAACAAAACCCCAACAGCACCCCACCAACCCAAGTGTAGTTTAAAAGCTGACTTTGAATGCTGTGAACATGAGTCAGACATAATTTCCATGGCTGAAATTTCACTAAATAACTTGGAAATTATAGCAGCACAAACCTTGTCAGGAAGCCTTGTTTGCAGCTCCTTCAGGCTTTCACTTACTGTAATCCTGAGCCCTCCACCAAGGGGAATAAATTTAACATTATATTAAGAGTGACGCAAGGCTGCCATCAGTCACTCCTTAAAGCACAGATGCAGGAGGAGGGTGATCAATACAACGGCACAGAGGAAGCAAGTGACAGCACTGAGAATACAGCTCAGCCATTTGAGCCCCAGACCTTTCACCACGGACCATATGCTCCCCTGGCATCTCAACACGTCTTTAACAACCAGGCAACCTTTTCCCACACTGATTTTGTTTAGCCAGACTGCTCCAAACATATCTCCTCCTCTCTTTTTTTTTTTATCCATTAGCCATACAAACATGAGGAAGTGGTCACAGAGCCCCGATGGCTGTTAATGACATGCTGAGGAGAAAGGGCTGGAAGCTCAAAACCTTCCTTCTGGAACATCAGGGAAAACCTGTAGGGTGCAACACCACCAAGGAGGTTTAGAATCACAGATTCACTTTGGTTGGAAAAGATGTTTAACATCATCGAGTCCAACTGTTAACCCAGCACTGTCTGCTCACCACTAAAACGTGTCTCTCAGTGCCACATCTACAAGGCTTTGAAACCCCTCCAAGGATGGGGACCCCACCACTGCCCTGGGCAGCCTGGAACAGCAGCTGAAAACTGTTTTGGATAAGAAATGTTCCAAATATTCAACATGAAACTCCCCTGGCACAACTTGAGGCTGTTACTTCTTGTCCTACCACTTGTTCCTTGGAAGAAGAGACTAACCCTCACCTCCCTTCAACCTCCTTTCCTGGGAGTTCTAAGGAGCCAGAAGGCTGCCCTTTGGCCTCCTCCAGGTTGAACAACCCCAGTTCCCACAGCTGCTCCTAACAAGACCTGTGCTCTAGAGCCCACACCAGCTTTGCTGCTTCTGGACACACTCCAGCACCTCAGCATCCTTGTAGTGAACAGCCCAGAGCGGAGCCCAGTATTTGAGGTGGATTAGGATGGAGATCATAGAATCAGTCAGGGTTGGGAGGGACCACAAAGATCATCTAGTTCCAACCCCCCTGACATGGGCAGAGATACCCTACTCTAGATCAGGCTGCCCACAGCCTCCTGGCCTTAAACACCTCCAGAGACGGGGCCTCCACCACCTCCCTGGGCAACCCATTCCAGGCTCTCACCACTCTCATGCTCAACAGCTTCTTCCTCACCTCCAGTCTGAACCTACCCACCTCCAGCTTTGTTCCAGTCCCCCTAGTCCTGTCACTCCCTGATAGCCTAAAAAGTCCCTCCTTCAGATACTGGAAGGCCACAAGAAGGTCACCTTGGAGCCTCTTCTTCTCCAAACTGAACAGCCCCAACTCTTTCAGTCTGTCCTCATAGGAGAAGTGGCCCTTCTCTGGAGATGTAGGTATACAGACAACCTACACTGACCAACCTGTACTGTGAGACTGTTAATTTCCTATTTTCATCTTTTTTAACCAAGTTGTACTCATTTACGTGCAGGCTTTAATTTACTCAGCGAAGCCCAAAGTTTAAAACATGTTCAGATAAAATCTAATAGCTTAATTCAGCATCCTGAGCACCAAAAAAGTAGTACTCATTAAAGCATTCATTTCTTCAGATGATAAACAATCATATTTTGAAAGTATTTTATCTTATTCTGTGTTGATATCCAATATTATTTGGACAGCACAACGACAACCAGGCAAGACTTATTTTGCTTTGAAAGTCTTTTCCTTAGGTTTTGAAGCTGTTCATTAAAAAAGTCTCCTGAATTGTCCCTCCTTACTCAATTTGTAGCACAAAAATGAGACAGGGCAGCACAAGTTGTTGGTTGTTAATCCCTCTGATGAAGTGCATGACTATGGTATACGTCCTTGCCTACCATCTTCGGTTGATGTGATGTTGAGTCCAGGCTCATGTTTCTGCTTAGAGAATGGCAGTGAAAATTCACCCTCATTTCTATCAGACCAGCTCAACTTTGTTCTCTTGGCTTTGACAAGAGAAGTGCTGAATTCACTATTTCATCTGTGAATGGATGACAACAGGTTGGAGTAAAGTGGGGGTTGCTATGTTCTCCCCAGTATCAGTGATAGAACAAGAGGAAATGGCCTGAATTTGTGCCAGGGGAGGTTTAGGTTGGATATTAAGCACAATTTGTTTTCACAAGAGTGGTCAGGCATTGGAACAGGCTGCCCAGGGAGGTGATGGGAGTCACTGTCACTGGAGATGCTCAAGAAAAGTGTGGACATAGCACCTGGGGACATGGTTTAACAACAATGGTGGTGTTGGGTTAAAGGCTGGACTTGATCTTAGAGGTCTTTTCCAACCCAAACAATTCTGTGATAGCACCATGGCTATCATCCTGCTGCCACCTAAATCCATTCCTGAGTTTCCAGTAAATGAATCTCCCAGTGCCTGTTTCTTTCTTCTGCTAACATCCTCTTTTTGGTCCACACAAATGACTCACACATGAAACTCTTCTGTGACTACGGCATAGATGGAGGCTTGCAACTGCTAATGAAGTTGGAGATGCTCTTCTGAGCCACGCATTCCTATTCTTGCCACTTTGCCTTCTAGTTCTGGTGTTTGTAGTATCAACTCAGAGCTTGCAAAGACAGCAGGCATCTTGTATTGCCTGTCCATACCAGAACATCAACAAAGAAAGCTCAGAACACTTGTCCCCTCTCTTTAGTCTTTTCTTCCTCACTGCATTCAGACAACATCCATTCCTCTAGCCATGTAACTAATCACAGAACAGAAACACAGAATTGTTTGGGTTGGAAAAGACCTCTACGCTCATCCAGTCCAACCATCAACCCAACACCCCTGCAGTCATCAAACACTGACAGGATGTTAGGGGCTGGAAGGGACCAAAAGAGATCATTGAGTCCAACCCCCTCGCCAGAGCAGGACCATACAATCTAGCTAAGGTCACACAGGAACACAGCCAGACAGGCCTTGAAAGGCTCCAGAGAAGGAGACTCCACAACCTCTCTGGGCAGCCTGTGCCAGTGCTATGGGACCCTTACAGTAAAGAAGTTCCCCCTTGTGTTGAGCTGGAACCTCCTGTGCTGCAGCTTCCATCCATTGCTCCTTGTCCTATCCCAGGGAGCAGTGAGCAGAGCCTGTCCCCCCCTGACCCCCAGCCCTCACATATTTATAAACATTTATTAAATCCCTTCTCAGTCTTCTTTTCCAGACTAAGCAGCCCCAGGTCCCTCAGCCTCTCCTCATCAGGCAGTGCTCCAGTCCCCTCATCATCCTTGTAGCCCTCTGTTGTACCCTTTCCCACAGATCCCTGTCCCTCCTAAACCATGTCCACAGGTGCCATGGCCACACATTTCTTGACCACCTCCAGGCATGGGGACTCCAGCACCTCCTTGGGCAGCCTGTTCCAATGCCTGACCACTCTTGCAGCAAATAAATTGTTCCTCATCTCCTACCTAAACCTCCCTTGGTGGTTTTAAGGCCATTTCCTATTGTTCTTGTTTCCTCAAGTGAAAACAGATAGATGACCAAGACTTAAATGTCCCTCCAGACTGCTAGTTTTACAAACAGTTATTAGACATGTACTCCCCCCAAAAACTCAAACAAGCTTAACTGCAGAATAATGAAGGATGATTGTGGCAGTGGCTAGGCATGGGTACAAAATGCTGCACCGCAAAGGTTAAGTCAGATATGAACAATGGTTAAGAGGATGCACTTACCACAGGACCTTCTAACATATCCTCTGTTAGGCTGTAATTCAGGACAGAAATAACAACATAATCTAGTGGGCAGAGAGTAAAGCAGGAAGAAGCTTCTAATCCCAACTCTGACACTGACTTGAGCAAGTTGTATAATCTCTCTGCTTCCACTTGTCAAATGACAGAGTTTTTCTTTGACTCAAGTCACAATGAGGATGCAGCAATAGATCCAGCTCTGGAATAATTAAAAACTCTCCAACAAACTATAAAAGATTAAAAGAAAAAGGCACAAATCAGGTGCTGTGAAGGTATCATAAAAGAAAATAATTACAGAGAGGAGAACAACCTAAGTGGAACAAGATGGAAGTGGAAGAAAATCCATAAACCAGACTCTAATCACTGTTGCCATCTTGTACTTGTGTTTGGAAATAAGAATAAAACAGAACAAAGTGAGCAAGTTTGGCTCTCACAGCCAACACTAGGGACAAACTTTTAGCTGTGGTGTTTCAGGTAACAAAAAAAAACTCATTAGAAATGATGACCAACATGGAAGTCGCTTCTCATTTCAGCCAAAGACACAGTAGGGAACACAAAAGATCTGAAGGTGTGGAAGAAACACAAACAAGTAAGGTATTATGGTCAGCACTAGCAAATCACAACTTATCTGGTCCTGTCAGGCACTGAGGCAAGCTCTCCAGGGAAGTGGCCATGGCCCTAAGCAGGCCAGTGCTCAGGAAGTGCTAAGGTAATGCTCTTAGATACACAGAGTAACTTTTGCGTTGCCTGTGAGTAGTCACCAGTTGGGGCTAGATCCACACCTGCAACATCATGTTCAGTTCACAGTATGTTCAGTTCTGGGCTACCCATTTCAAGAGAGACAGAGAACTACTGAAGAAGGCAGGATTGGACGTGGCACTTGGTGTCATGGGCTAGCCTTGAGCTCTGTGGTAACAGGTTGGACTTGACCATCTATGAGGTCTCTTACAACCTTGGTGATACTGTGATACTGTAATACAGTGGAGGCTACAGAGATGCTGAAGGACCTGGAGCATCTCTGTGAGGAGGGATGGCTGAGAGCCCTGGGGCTGTGTAGCCTAGAGAAAAGCAGTCCCAGAGGAGATGTGATCAATGCTCAGCGAAAGCTAAAGTACCTGTGGCAAACAAGAGGCTGGAGCCAATGCTACCCCGTGAGAGGAAAGGAGCAATGGGCACAAACTGGAACCCAGGAGGTTCCACCTGAATAGGAGAAACTTCTTTGCTGTGAGGCTGCTGGAGCCCTGCAGCAGCCTGCCCAGAGAGGTTGTGGAATCTCTTCTCTGCAGAGACTCCAAACCTGCCTAGACACTGTGAGAAATCTGCTTTACAGATTGCTGGACTGCACTGGGCTGGAACGGACCCTCACAGGTCATCTTGTCCAACCCCCCTGCAGTCATCAGCAGGTGGGTCAAACTGGATGATCTCCAGGTCACTTCCAACTCCCACCACGCTGGGATTCCATGATCCCTGTGAGTCCCTTCTGGCTGATGAGATTCCACAATTCTCTCATCTACCTTAGAAGCTGTAGCAAAAAAAACATGAAATCTAGCAAAGTGCAGGCATTAGGGGCTAAGGAAATGAAGCTGCTATTCCTACTCACAGATTTTTCCAACCAGTATAAAATGGAGATGTTTTGTCTTAATTTTCATGTTGCCTGCAATGCCCTGAAGAAGAAAAAAAAAACTTAAATAAAAAACAATCCCCAAAACTGCTGCTATTTTTTTTTCCCCCTGCCATTGCTTTTCCATCAGTGAGATCTGAAGCAGAAGCAATGATTCTGTCTGCATTCCTGGAAACTCTGCATTGCATTTTGTTTTAAAGATAACCTTTAAAGAGCCAAAGAGCTCAAAATTGGTCTTTTCAAGCTCCTTCAAGGATGGGGCTTGCGCTGAGGAGAAGTTCCGATGCTTGAAAACAGGGAATAAACCCAGCACTGGTTTTGTGCTTTTTGCTCACACAGCCTCTGCTTGCTTGTCCCTGCTTCCCTCCCACCATTTCTTTTTGCTGTTGGATGTTAAAGCCAGCCCTGGCATCCTGCTATAATCTGGCCAAGATGATTTTTGTCATATAAAGTATCATTTCTATAGCATTTCATTAAGGGGGGTGAATGCAGCGAAGAATTCAGCTCTCCCCATTCCAATACTGCACCAAAACGCTTCCTCTCCTGGCACATCCAGATAATGTATGAAAACTTACAGTCGATTTATTCCATGTGACACTGGTAAACAAATTAATGTAGAATTTAATTGCCTTTGTCTCTTGCAGCTCCGACTGCCTTTTAGTGATATTTATCTGAAGTTAGGATCCACAAAAGAAAACGCCTTGTAATTGAGCTTAGGAAATTGATCATATTTAGAAGGTGACAGCTGTCAGGATTATGAATCTGGATTTGATTCCTCCCAGGGAAGGCAGAAGACGACGGGATCAAATATTTCTGCAAAGAAGGCTGCTTTTCTGCTGTCTCATGTTTCCTGCAGTATTGTGCTCGCATACATTTTTTTTTCTCCCTTTATTTATTTATTTAGTGCATTTGGATCAACTGCTCCTCTCTCCTTCCTTCCTTAGCATACCACAAATCCTGCTTTTTTTTTTTTTCCTTTTATTATTATTATTATTTTTCCTTAAGCAACCTATTTCCCAGGTGAACACAAAACCATCAGAAGAGAAAACAAATCAAACAGAAAGAAAGAAATCTTTGATGCCTGATCCATAACTAACGTTAAAATCCAAATAAATCAATTGAAGTAAAAACAAAAACACCCAACCCCGACCCCTTCATCGTCATTACATAATGCAGAGTTCCTCAGCAACGTTAGTAGAAACCAGTTAAGCCTCAACCTTCAATATTAGTGCACAGAACTAACAGTAACCCATCTGGCTTGAATTATCTAACCCAAAGTTTGGATGGTGGTAAGCTGAAAAATGATGACAACATCAACTATACATTCCACAAAGACCTATACATTTCCCAAATTCCTATCTGCTTAAAACAGACCTTACAGCTACTCTGAATTACACACAGAAACATACACATATCCCTCCCCTTCCCCCCCCTCTAAGTACAAACCACCTCAGCTCAGACATTTCCCTTGTCAAACAGCCTTTAGCACAACAAAATCTATTTGGATATCTTAACCTGAAGATACAAACAAGGAAAGCATGCCCCAAACAGCATAGAATCAGGTTTTAGGCTGTCATATTTACCTGAAGGTCTTTCCCTTCCTACTTGCTTATTTTGAGAAGTGCATTTGAATGTGGAAGGGCAAAGTTTATTTTCTTTAAGGGAGGAAAAAAAACCAACCAAAACCAAACCAAAACAAAAAAGCCCAACCATGCAGATTGGAGGATGGGAAAGGAAGCAAGCAAAAAGAAGGCTGTCTGGATAGTTGCCACTGTGAATATGAAAAGACTTCAGGAAAATGTAAGTTATTTTTGTCTAGAAATGGATGGGCTTTGTTTCCATTTTCATTTTTTAACTTTTTCTTTTCAGGACATAACTTGCATAGCCTAGAATTAGTCTGGATCACACACGTGGGCATAAGAAATCCATTGCTAGGCTTGGGACTTGATTCCAGAGTCACCAGAGAAGTCCATGTAGGGTTATAACAAACCTGACCATCTAAAACAGGGCAGCCCAGGCTTTCAGACAAATTTCCCTATGATAATGGCATCACTGGCACCTTGCAATTCACTATTCTATGAACACAGATACACACACACTCATTTTCCAGGTCATAATCCCGAGAAAGAGCTATTTCTTCTTCTTGCTAAACTCAGGAAGAATCTCAGCAACAAATTCTTGGTGTTATCAAAGCAGCAAGAAGTTTTTTCCTCTCAGCTAACACTCTGGATTTATGCTTGCTTCTTTGGGGTGGGGTGGAAAGGAGCAGAGGGATGACTTGCTGGGTAGAGAAGCTCAAACTTCAGGTGTGCCTACACTGCTAACACCAGGGTGTAACTGCAGACAGACAGATGGGAACTAGTTTTCATCTCACCAGCTCAGGTATGAACAGCACTGAACAAGGCAGCAGCAGAAGCACCCATGAGAGTGGCTAGAGCATGCTGAAGCCTGCTCTGCTGCAGGTTTGCTGCTTGCTGTACCCAAGCTAGTTCCAGTATAGCCCAAGTATGCCACAGTCACACCTCAGAGGCCCACAGCTGAATGCCAGCTGCTCTCTTCTCCCAGTAACTGGATGGCCATTAAAGAACCTGCTGGAGTCTCAAGAATGACTCCTGTGAGAAGCAACTGAGGGAACTGGGGGTGTCCAGTTTGGAGGAAAAGAGGCTAAGAGGAGACCCCTTTGCTCTCTACAATTCCCTGAAAGGAGACTAGAGTGAGGTGGGGTTGGGCTCTGGAGGTAATAAATTGAGAGGAAATGGCCTGAAATTGTGCCAGGAGCGGTTTAGGTTGGAGATGAGGAACAACTTCTTTGCTGCAAGAGTGGTCAGGCATTGGAACAGGCTGCCCAGGGACATGGTGGAGTCACCATGCCTGGAGGTGTTCAAGAAACCTGTGGACATGGCATTTTGGATTGTGGATTAGTAGGGATGATGGTGTTGGATTGATGGTTGGACTGGATGACCTTAGAGATCTTTTTCAAACCAAACAATTCCATGATTCTGTGATTCTCAGCACTTGCAGTAGCTGTCCACAGGAGTAAGGACACTTGATGCCAGGAACGACAGCAGTTACGTTTGGGCATTCCAAAAACACAGCTCTAGGAAAGGGATTCAGAGGCATTTTCGTAGGGTAGTGAATACAACCCAGAAGGTGGATCAATGAGCATTACTTCATCAACGTGCCTGAACTGTTCCTCCAAAAGGAAAATAAACAAACTATCCAAGAGTGAAATCCCTCCAGCTTTACTCCAAGCAGAGACAAGAGAAACCTGCTCAGGTAAACTCCATCTCAGCATCAGCTGTATTTACAGGAAGCCTGGCTTCAGCCCTTCATCCAACGTTCCCAGCTTAAGGAAGGACCACAGCTTGATACCAGTCAACTCCTTTTTATTTTTTTTAATTAGAGGTATGGCTATGCTTAAGAAACAAGAGACACCAGGTAATAAAAAGCAGCAGCCACACCTTCAGTTTCAGGAAGGTTCTGGCACAAAACTTCTCAGGCTTTACAAACTGATCTTACAGACACACTTGTAATGTCTGTTTCCTTTTCTTATGAGTGAGGGACTACAAGGAAGCTCAAGAGGGACTTTTTACAAGGGCTTGTAGTGATAGGGTATGGGGCTATGAATTTGAGCTGGAAGAGGTGAGATTCAGATTGGAGATTAGGAGAAATTCTTTCCAGTGAGGGTAGTGAGACACTGGAATAGGTTGTCCAGGGAGGCTGTGGATGTCTCCTCCCTGGAGGTGTTCAAGGTCAGGCTGGATGAGACCTTGAGCAACCCATGCTAGTGGCAGGGGTCCCTGCTCAGGATATGGGGTCTGGACCTAGATAATCACTAAGGTCCCTTCCAACCACTGTGACTTATGACAAAGCTGTTGCTGTGTGTTTTAGAGAACTGAACCCAGGACTGGCAACTGAAGCCTTTTCAGGATCAAAATGCATCTTGCCAGGCAATCTCATTACTCTATGTCTCCAGGTGTTTGCAGGCGATGTTACCTACCCACACAAACAACACTGTGCTATGCTTTCATCAGGGCTTTGCTGGGGAGAGGGAGGGACAGGGCTCAGGTGACTATGTGACAGCCTTGTGATACTGGTAGGTGTAACAGCAAGAAGAAAAGGCAATGCACACAGGGCACTGACCTCAGGTACCTGTGCTCCTCAGTAAGCCAGAGCACAGCTCACTGCAACTGGTTTCCTCCATGTAACACACGAGGAGGTGTCCAACACCTTAAGCAAAACTGACTGACAGCTAAATCATCTCTAGCTGTGGACTTACAGCCATCACAAGCCAGAAGAGCCTACTTAATCCTCTGTCAGGAACATCAGAAACTTCTAACAGGTAGGTGGACTTCAGACACAGTCTTGTAGAGTGTTCTCAAGAGAGTAACAGAAATATGTATGCTGGGCAGTCAGTACTAGTGTAGGCTGGAGAGCTTCCAGCCTGCTTCCTCACAGTCTGCAGTGCAAGTTCTCATCTAAAGTCAGATTATTTGTTCTGCTCCCAATTTTCTTGGAACAGGCAACGGCCCCACCTTAACATGAGAAGAAACTTCCTTGTTGTGAGAGTGCCAGCGCCCTGAAGCAGACTGCCGAGAAGTTGTGGAGTCTGCTTCTCTGGAGAGAATCCAAACCCACCTGGGCATTGTGATGCTGGGCAAGCTGCCGTGGGTGACCCTGCTTCAGCAGGGGGATTGGATGATCTCCAGAGGTCCCTTCCAACGCCCACCGTGCTGTGAGGAGTAACTTTGTAGCAGAAATATTTGGCTGTAGCTGAGCAGCACTACCCTTAGCGGTCGTTCTTCAAACCGTGGGTGGGTAGCCAGCCATCATTTAACCTGCTTTAAGAAGACCTTGCCCCACCATTCCTGCTGTAGTAAATAGCTTTGGGTTCAGAGGGAAAAACTGCAAACTGAGACAACCTACTTTAATGCCAGACAAAAAACTTCCTGCACTGTACAGAAAAAGGCAAATAAAAAGATAAATTGACCTATTATCTGTGAATAGCTACACAGAACATAGGCAATGTGATACCAATGCCCATGGCCACCCTGACCGGACAAGAGACACTCCCCAGCTGGATCACTGAAGCACAAGAGGTGAGTGATCCTGGGAAGGTCTCTTATGCCAGACACACAATATAACAAGAGTGTTCTTCTAGGTCCAGAATGGCCTGGTGCATCTTACTTGCGTGGTATTGAGTGGTGAGGCACGTCAGAAGTTCTAGCTGTCTTCTGGAACAAGCTAAGGATGTCCAGGAAAACTGGGCAACTGCAAGGAGAAATGCCAAGGAGAAAACTACAGTGCTTGGCTTGAGATGCACAGGTGGTTGTCTGGAGAACACGTCCCTAACAGCGGACTCATAGATCCACAGAATGGTTTGGATTGGAAGGGACCTTCAAGATCACCCATCTCCAACCCCCTGCCATGGGCACAGCCACCTCCCACTAGCCCAGGCTGCTCAAGGCCCCACCCAGCCTGGCCTTGAACACCTCCAGGGAGGGAGCATCCACAACCCTCCCTGGCAACCTGTTCCAGTGTTTCACCACTCTCACTAGAAAGAATTTCTTCCTCATCTCCAGTCTGAATTTACTCTTCTCAAGCTTCATTCCATTTCCTCTTGTCCTATCACTACAAGCCTTTGTAGAAAGTCCATCCTGAGCTTTCTTGTAGGCTCCCTTCAGGTACTGGAAGGCCTCTTTAAGCTGATGGATGGAGAAAGACTGCTTCAGAGAGGACATAGCTCCTAACCTAGGCACTCATCAATCACCCACTAAACCCATGTCTACGAAATGAGCTTTCCTTTCAAACTTACTGCTAACAAAGCAGGCTCTAAAGGAGGCCAGTTCAGAGAAGGCACAAATAATTGATGAGGATGGATACTCCAACTTCTGCAGAACACAACTCTGCCATGAAATACTCCTAGAGGATACCTTCAAATGCTAAAGAGAGATCGTTCAGCCACAGCCACTCTCCCTTCTTCTCCATGTCCAAAGCCAGCTGGAAAACGGAGCGGATTTTCAAAGCGGATTGTTGTTCTTTTCAGGGGGAAGGGAGAAGGTTAAGTGTTATTTCTCTGAAACTCTGTTCACAGACAAACCTAAACTTCAGCACAAAGAGAAATATTGATCTCTGCCTTTGTACACTGAGGTTTAACACAACCTTTTACAGCAATTTTTGAACAACTTCTGAGACAAATAACAAAAGGAGTGACATTTATCCTAAACTGATGGAGTCATCGCCGCCTCATTATCCTCCTGCATTTCCTCTACTGCACCTTACCTTAGGAAGGCACAGAGCAGCCCCAAAAGACAATATACCAAGAGCAGTGCTCCTGCATAGCAAATCCTGTCACACTCTGCTGCAGGAACAACTCTCCAGCGTTGGGAGCTTCCTCGCAAGCAACTGCTCACCTTCACGGCAAGGAGTCAGCTCAGATTACTGCGACAGCGAGCAGCTCGCAGTTACTCCACTTCAGTTACTACGCTCAGGTTAGCCCCAGTAAGCATAAACTTGCAGCCAAAACTGGAGCTCAGAGCACTCTGATTGGCAGCAGATGAATTTTGCTAATTAATGCAAATTGTGCTAACTTGATACATGGCTTGTGGCTGAATTCTCATTTACAATATGCCAACAGTTTCACTCACAGACATGTTTTACCCCGAGCCTTCGGATCATCAATAGGTAAAACAAAATCAGGGCCAGACATGTGCTTTGGATTAACCATTTTCTTTGCACAACTTGGGGGTGGGGATGGTGTAATTCGATCTGTTAAAGTATCCCTACAATTCCCACAATAGCCAAGATCTTCCAGCTTGGTCCTCATTAGGATCATAGGATGTTAGGGGTTGGAAGGGACCCAAAGAGATCACCGAGTCCAACCCCCCTGCCAGAGCAGGACAATCCTATCTAACACAGATCACAGAGGAACGCATCCAGGCAGGCCTTGAAAGTCTCCAGAGAAGGAGACTCCACAACCTCTCTGGGCAGCCTGTGCCAGTGCTCTGGGACCCTTACAATAAAGAAGTTTCCCCTTATGTTGAGGCAGAACTTCTTTCGCTGCAACTTACGAACGTTGCTCCTTGTCCTATCCCAGGGAGCAAGTGAAAAAAGCCTGGCCCCCCCTCCTGGCAGCCTTCAGAGACTTATAAACATTTATCAAATCCCCTCTAAGTCTTCTTTTCTCCAGCCTAAACAGCCATAGGTCACTCAGCCTCTCCTCGTAAGCCATGCCCTCCTGTCCCCTAATCATCCTTGCAGCCATTGCTCTCCTAATCTCCTAATGCTGCAACTAGGCACTGCTTCCATGCAACTTTTTCACCATTTTGGATGATCTCCATGAATGAGCTGAACTACAGTGGTCTGTTCTACAGCTGGACGTTGAGAAGAATGTGTCCAAGAGTAAAGATCATAGAATCACAGTATGTTAGGAGTTGGAAGAGACCTCCAGAGATCATCTCTAGTCCAACCCCGCTGCCAAAGCAGGATCACCTAGAGCAGGTCACACGGGAATGCATCCAAGCAGGTTTAGAAAGTCTCCAGAGGAGACTCCATAACCTATCTGGGCAGCCTGCTCCAGGGCTCCAGCACCCTCACAGTAAAGAAGTTTCTCTGCATGTTGAGGTGGAAGTTTCTGGGTTTCAGCTCATACCTACTGTCCTTTGTCCTATTACTGAGCATGACCAAAGAGAATCTGGCGCCTTCCTAGAATCATATAATGGTTTAGGTTAGAAGGTGCCTTAAAGATCATCTAGTTCCAACCCCCTGCCATAAGCAGGGACACCTCCCACTAGAACAGGTCGCTCAAAGCCTCATCCAACCTGGCCTTGAACACCTCCAGGGAGGGAGCATCCACAACTTCCCTAGGCAACCTGTTCCACTGTCTCACCAACCTCACTGGAAAAAACCCTTTCCTAACATCTAGCTTTAATATCCCCTCTGACAGTTTAAACTCATCTTGACACCCACCCCTCAGATACTTATAGATCTTGACAAGATCCCCTCTCAGCCTTCCCTTCTCAAGACTAAACAGCTTCAAGTCTCAGCCTTCTCCACAGGAGAAATACTCCAGTCTCCTCATCACCCTCACTGCCTCCACTGGACTCCTCCAGCAGATCCCTGTCTCTCTTGAACTGGCGAGCCCAAGGCTGGACACAGTATTCCAGGTGTGGTCTCACCAGGGCAGAGTAGAGGGGGAGGAGAACACCCCTACACCTGTTGGACACACTTTTCCTGATGCATCCCAGGATATCAATGGCCCTCCTGGCCACAAGGGCACATTGCTGGCCATGGACAACTTGTTGCCCACAGGGATTCCAAGGTCTTTCTGCATGAACGAGTCTGAGACTTTGGGAGAAAGCATCAGGAATATGCATGTATTAAAGCACAGACAGGTGCAGGCTGATCATACTGTTGTACAACACCAAATTCATTTCTAGAAACCCAAGAGCCTCTTCTGTGGGGAAAGGACAAGCTTGGATATTCCTCCTCCTCCCATCTCTACTACAAGGAGTTGGAAGCGTTCCTCTCTGGTTTCTAAATATAGATCTCGTGATCAGATCCTGCATGAGATGTTTATGAACAGGAGCAGCATGATTTCAGACTGGAACAGCAAAACACAACACAGAATGAGCCACAGTACTCCTCTGAGTCTTCCTTAAGGTCACCACCTGCAGGGACACAACCCAAGACTGTGACTCAGGCAGCCTCAAGAACAATTGGAAGAGAAGCAGCCAGGACTGCAACTAAGTGGCAGCTGTAATGTTTATTAGGATGGGGTAAAACAGGGGAAGTGATTTCCAGCTTTTAAACCATAACATTACACTTAGGAGGGATCTTACAACCAACAGCTTGGATGTGCTTAATTCCAAAGGTATTGGAGTCATCTTGGTTGAAAAAGACCTTTCAAATCATCCAGTCTAACCATTCTCTAACTCTGCCAGGGCTAGTGCTAACCCATGGCCCTCAGCACCACATCTGTGTGTCTCTAAAAGACCTCCAGGGATGGAGGATTCAACCACCTTCTTCAGCAGCCTGTTCCAGCGTTGGAGAAGCCTTCCAGCAAAGAAGACTTTTCTAATGTCCAACCTAAACCCTCCCTGGTGCAACTTGAGGCCACTTCCTCTTATCCTTTCACCAGGCAGTTAATGGCAACCCTATTCTCCTGATCCTCCCTGAAGCAACCCAGAGAGGGGCTCCAAGCAACGGCAAGTAACAAATACGTAAAACTAATCAGTCGATTTTAGGAAGTTTGCATTAATTAAAAACCCCTAGAAAACAAAAACTCAAACCCTTCCCAACCCCCAAACTAGATCTGCAGGTCTAACAAGTATTGCTGCATATTTCTGTAAACTACCACCTCCTTGTAACTCTATCACGCTGGTAACTTAATAGTGCTATGTAGTTATTAGCGTGGCAGGAGCGTCTCAGCTGCTCTGAGTATGGCCAGGCATTGAAATAAGTGAAGAGCCACCCTCAAGCCATCTGGGTTTGGGCTCCTCACTCTGGGCAGCCTTGCCAGGTGTGGTGAGCTTCAGCAGGGAGAATGACTTCTGCTGGTAAAGCTCTGAGTCCTGGTTTGGCAGCCTGCTAGCTTCACGGTTACTCATTTCATAGACTCATAGAATGTTTGGGTTAGAAGGGACCTTGAAGATGAGTCTCTGCCATGGACAAGGATCCCTTCCACCAAACCAGACTGTGTTAAAGGCCTCATCTAACCTGGTCTTGAACACCTCCAGGGAGGGGGCATCCACAAGCTCCCTGGGCATTCCGTTCCAGTGTCTCACCACCCTCACTGTCAAGAATTCCTTCCTAATCTCCAGTTTAAGTCTCCCCTCCTCAAGCTTCGCCCCATTCCCTCTCACCCTGCCACTATGGGCCCTTGTAAAAAGTCCTTCCCAGCTTTCTCAAAGGACCCTTTCAGGTACTGGAACGCCTCAGAGCCAGTGAAATTCCCCAGCAGAGTAGTTTACTAACCCTTTGTAATCCCCCATCAACAGTTCAATCATTAACAGCATTAACAACCTGTGCTCCACACAACAAATCATTTACGACCCTCCCTTTTCGGCTGCCCTCCACTGGTTGTGGCTTTTCACCTTTTCTGCTTCTGGTGGTGTCTCAGCTCAGCTGAACTCTTTGTTCATTTATTCCTTCTGGTGGGGGGGGAGGGAAGAATCAGTTGGGAGATAAAAAAGCCTCCTATTGTTCTGCTCAGATTGGTATTTTCTAAGTGCAGTATGCAATCTCTTCCCTGTTTGTTCTGGCTTTAGAATCCAAAATGGTCAGAGGATGAATGTTCCTTCACGAGATGCTCCCAAACCCCTACAGCAAAAAATTTAAGCTATCACTTACTTAAAAATAGAACCAAAGGTCTAAATTGGTAGATTGTATCATTGATCTGGGCCCTTTTATCTGTGTTAGAAAAACTGCAGGATATATGAACTAGTGGAAGTCTCCATGCAGAAAAAGTCACTCTTCTGGACTCCTTGGGCCAAATTTTACACCCATTTCTGGTTTACTACATTCTTCTAACTCCAAACTTCTCAGTGGACAAGACACTGGGATACTTTTCTGTGTACTTTTGTTAAGTTTAATGCTTTGTTCTATTTTAACTGGCTTTTTTTTTGGAAAGGAAGAAGCAGGGAACTGCAATCAAACTTGGCAGCAGAGAAAAGGTCTAAGGGTTTGCAATACCAAATAAACCCAAGGCTGTGTGGAGAAGAGCACATGCCCCTTGTCATCACAATGGGCTTTCTGCCTCTACGTTTTTACACAGGGCAAAGACATTAACCTAAAGCAGTGCTCCTCTCCCACCTGGAATGTTACAGTGGGTCCAGGAGGCCATAAAGATAATCCAAGGACTGGAACACCTCTCCTATGAAGAAATGCTGAGAGAGTTGGGGCTGTACAGCCTGAAGAAGAGAAGGCTCTGGAGACACCTTAAAGCAGCCTTCCAGTATTTGGAGTGGGCTACAGGAGAGAGACTTTGTACACAGGCATGGAGTGACAGGATGAAGTGTAATGGCTTTGAACTGAAAGAAGCTGGATTTAGATGAGACATTACAGTATCACCACAGTATCACCAAGGTTGGAAGAGACCTCACAGATCATCAAGTCCAACCCTTTACCACAGAGCTCAAGGCCAGACCATGGCACCAAGTGCCACGTCCAACCTTGTCTTGAACAGCCCCAGGGACGGCGACTCCACCACCTCCCTGGGCAGCCCATTCCAGTGGCCAATGACTCTCTCAGTGCAGAACTTTCTCCTCACCTCGAGCCTAAACTTCCCCCGGCGCAGCCTGAGGCTGTGCCCTCTCGTTCTGGCGCTGGCCACCTGAGAGAAGAGAGCAACCTCCTCCTGGCTACAACCACCCCTCAGGTAGCTGTAGACAGCAATAAGGTCACCCCTGAGCCTCCTCTTCTCCAGGCTAAACAATCCCAGCTCCCTCAGCCTCTCCTCGTAGGGCATTGGGAAATCTTCCCAATGTAGGCGATGAGGCACTGGAACAGGTTGCCCAGAGAAGCTGTGGATGATCCAAGCTTGGATGTGTTCAAAGCCAGATTGGATGGGGCCCTGAGCAACCCCATCTAGAAAGAGGTGTTCCTCCTACTGGCAACGGGCTTGGTACTAGATGATCTTTAGGGTTCTTTTCAACCCAAACCCTTCTGTGAATCTATGAACTTTACCAATAAGATGAATATTTGAAGTTTCTAGATCCACAGAGAGGCCAGAAGGTAGCTCTATGATTCTATCCCATACTTGGGTAGCTGTGCCCATCTGAGATGTGCCTGCACGCATCAGTGTCTTCTGCCCACTTCAGACTAAAGCAACTGCACAGACACTTTCCGCGGTGCAGAGCACAGCATGACACAGCAACACAGATCTCACTGCATCCACCAGCAGCCAAAGGGCAGGTTTGGATCTTGAAGTAGGAAGCACACAGCGCTCTGTAACTGCCAGCACTGCAATTACAGCACAGACCCACTAGGAACCCTGTGGTGATCACCCAAGTGCAAAGTGGGCAAATCTTGTGAAACAACACTAAAATACTCCTCTTACAAACACTGCCGTGCAGAAACAGGAGTATCACAGAACCACAGCACAGCTTAGGTTGGAAGAGACCTTAGAGATCAGCTACTCCAACCTCCCTGCCATGGGCAGGGGCACCTCAGTGAGACTCAGCTGCTCCAGGTCTCATCCAACCTGGCCTTGAATACCCCCAGGGAGGAGACATCCACAAACTCCCTGGCAAACATCAGACTCTCACCACTGTTGTGCCAACAAACTTCTTCCCAAGATTTGGTCTAAATCTACTCTCCCTCTGCTTCAAACTATTTCCTCTTGTCCTGTCTCTACACACCCTTATGAAAAGTCCCTCTTCAGCCTTCCTGTAGGCTCCCTGGAGGTATTGGAAGGCAGCCCTAAGGTCTCCTCCCAGAGTCTTCTTTTCTTCAGGCTGAACAATCCCAACTCCCTCAGCCTGCCGCAGCACTCGAATCATCTTTGTGGCCCTCCTCTGGAATTGATCCAAAAGCTCTGTGTCCTTCTTATGATGGTGACACCAGAACCAAATACCACAGTCTAAATAAATCAATGGTAGGTCTTCCCAGTTGTGTGAAGTTGTAGCTGTAGCCTTGCCAGCCACAAGTGAAACTTCCTGACCAGCAGAACAGTGTGGCCAGTAGGACAAGGGAGGTTATTCTGCCCCTGTACTCAGCACTGGTCAGGCCACACCTTGAGTGCTGCGTCCAGCTTTGGGCAACAAAGCTGAGGAGGAGCCTGGAGCACAGCCCTTTGAGGAGAGGCTGAGGGAGCTGGGGGTGTGCAGCCTGCAGAAGAGGAGGCTCAGGGCAGACCTCATTGCTGTCTACAACTACCTGAAGGGAGGTTGCAGCCTGGTGGGATTGGTCTCTACTGCCAGGCAACCAGCAACGGAACAAAGGGACACAGTCTCAAGTTGTGCCAAGGGAGGTCTAGGCTGGATGTTAGGAGGAAGTTGTTGCTAGAGAGTGATTGGCATTGGAATGGGCTGCCCGGGGAGGTGGTGGAGTCACTGTCCCTGGAGGTGTTGAAGCAAAGCCTGGATGAGGCACTTAGTGCCATGGTCTGGTTGACTGGATAGGGCTGGGTGCTAGGTTGGAATGGATGAGCTTGGAGGTCTCTTCCAACCTGGCTGATTCTTTGACTCTACTAAGCCAGGGCAGACCATCCTCCCTAAATCCAGCCAGTGCCCCAGATACCTTTGTTCTATTTGCCATTCAACTGTGTGCTGACTGTGATCTATCTAACGAGCACCTCCACAACTGCAGAAATGACAAGTTCCCAACAGACACAATACGACTCCCAAACTGTTGCAGCCTGGATAACGTTCACCTGCTTTCAGGTTGTTGGAGTATTTCTTGTTTCACTGGCAGGACAAAAGACAAGTGGTGTACTCACAGAAAAGTTCCACTATAAAAGTCCTCAGGTATTCCTATCTGTGAGATTTCAGCTCCTTTCAACTGCCTTGCATCAGAAGCCAGCTACAGAAGTTACAGAGCTCTCCAGCCTGCCATCTCAACTCCCCTCTGAGAGGAGCCAGTACCTCCTACAAGTCAGAATGGGTTGGTAGAAAGCTGCCTGCCATTCTCTTCAAATCTCTAGCTCCAATCTGTAGAAAGAGTTCAGATTCACAGGCTGCATTGGGTTGGAAAGGACCCTCAAAGGTCATCTTGTTGAATCCCTCCGCAGTCAGCAGGGACACCTCCAACGCAGGCAGCCCAAGGCCATATCAAATCTGATCTGGAATGTCGCCAGGGACATGGCTTCAACCACTTCTCTGGGCAGCCTACTTCAGTGTTTCACCACTCTCATTGTTCAGCCCATCCTATAGCAGCACAACTGGGGTTTGGCACTAGCTGGCAAAAAGCACAAGTGAAGAATGTAACTGAATCTTCTGTACCTCAGCTTAAAAAAGGTGATGGCAAATGAGAGGCCTTCTGGAGGCCAAAGAGCATCTTTCACAGTGTAATAATTCACAGGCTGGCTACAGCAGGGAGGACTTGAAGTTAGCAGCAATGAGGTGCAACTGCAAGATCCAGCTACACACATCTGGGCTGCAGACAGCACTGCCAAGGTGCTGGGCTCTGAACGGGCTCCATGTGTGCCCAGGCATACTCTGCACATTATGACATGCTGAGAGAGACCCTCTTTATCAGAGAGGGTCGTTAGCAGCCAAGCACCTAGCTAGGCCAATCCCCCGCACCTAAAATAACAAGCAGTTTTCTGTGAGAATGGCATTTGAGTAAAGGATTATGCCCAGGCTACATGCAAGTCTAACACAAGTCTCAACTGGCATGGACAGGACTGATCTCACCCACTTGATGGCTTCAGCACGGCTTCCCTGGCTCCACCTGCCCCACTCTTCAATAGGTACACACCCCGCTTTCTCCAGCCTACGTTCCAGAAGCATTACCAATCACAGGGTTGGGAGGACAGCTAATAGAGGTTCTTTAGAAATGCTGATGTCCTCTTGACAAATTCACTGCTGGAGACAAAGTAAAATCCAGCTGAAAAATCTCAGTGGGGTGTGAAGCAGAACACCAGTGCCACAGGTGGAGCGATACACAAGCTGAAATACCCAACTCACCTGCCACACAGAACTGAGCTGATAGGTTAGGACATGAACCCTTTGGTCAAATGACCCTTAACTAATTCTATTAATATTGCCCAGTGCTCTCAAGAGAGGGGCCAGTTCTCAGGGAAATGTGCACAGATGTGGACACATACATGCATAGGGAAGAAAAGCAAACCCCCAAACCACATATGTGGATAGAAGTATTGGGAGGAAAAGCACACCCCCAAAACAGATACATGGATAGCAGCATGGGGAGGAAAAGCACACCCCCAAAACAGATACATGGATAGCAGCAGGGGGAGGAAAAGCACACCCCCAAAACAGATATGTGGATAGAAGCACTGGGAGAAAAAACATACCCCCAAACCAGATATNTCAAGAGAGGGGCTCAGGGAAATGTGCACAGATGTGGACAGCAACATGCATAGGGAAGAAAAGCAAACCCCCAAACCACATATGTGGATAGAAGTATTGGGAGGAAAAGCACACCCCCAAAACAGATACATGGATAGCAGCATGGGGAGGAAAAAGCACACCCCCAAAACAGACATGTGGATAGAAGCACTGGGAGGAAAAGCACACCCCCAAAACAGATACACAGATAGCAGCATGGGGAGGAAAAGCACACCCCCAAACCAGACATGTGGATAGCAGCATGGGGAGAGAAAGTACACCTCCAAATCAGACATGCCTGCGAAGTGCTTAAGTGCTCCAGTTTATCTGTTGTGTTGCTATCATTTCTCCTTAATGGTGAAATCACTCAAAACAAAAGAAAAAAGGCAGCCAGAAGCCTATTAAAATGTCTATTTCAAGATACTGGCATTCATTTTTTAATCTGTGTGCTCAGAACTCTTTCTTGCACTGCAGCTCAAGAACTGGAGAGCAGGAAGACACCTAAAGCAAACCCAGTTTTGAAGCAGGCTAATCCCCTCCAATTTCCTTCAAGTTGGTAGTTCAGTGCTCCCTTCACATCCTGTCCTTCCTCACCTACTGTTGGTTGAAGATAATCTCTTCCAGGCTACTCAACTGCTGACACAGGAACCTCTGTGAGCACACTAAACTACTTCCTTTTCTCCTTGAAAGGATTTAATAACCTACAGCTCCTGTGCCCTACTTGTAGTCCAATGTTTTCTCCTTTCTTGTATCGAATCTGCTGAAATAAAATTTTATGGAGTGTCAGTTCAACAAAGGAAAAACTATAAACTTCGTTCTGACAGTTCCCTTTCTCCAAAAATTTAATCAAAGAAAGAAAAAGAAAAGAAAGAAAAAAAAGAGCCCTCTTTTGCCCTTGAAAAGATGAATTGAATAGCCTTAGGTATTCCATAGCTGTAGTTATGAAACAGGGTTTGGACACTAAACACATGAGTCTCTGCAGCAATGGGGAGAACGTTTTGCCCAAGTCATAAACTACTTCTTCTACTGCACAGAGCAAAATATGCTACACTCCACTACTTGGCATAAGCTCTCTCAAGGAGGTACAGGTGCCAGCTGCCTCAAAGGGCAGCGATGCCTGTGAGGTAACACCAAATGGAGCAGCCTCAACCCCCCGCCCCATACGTACTCACATAAACACACACCGTTCAGCAAGAGGAAAGAGATTTTCTTCTCTACAGAAATACTCTTCTGTCCAGACACCACTTCCAATGGTTTTTACAAAAGACATGTTCATATTTAATTAATATGGAACATGTGTCCAGCTCCAGGGCCCTTGATGCAAGAGAAACATGGACCTGCTGGAGCGGGCCACAAAGATGATCAAGGGGCTGCAGCACCGCTCCTATGAAGACAGGCTGAAAGAACTGGAGCTCTTCAGCCTGGAGAAGGGAAAAATCTGAGAAGACCTTCGAGTTATATTTCAGTATCTGAAGGAGACCTTTAAAAAGGCTACAGAGGGACTGTTTAAAAATACTGTTAGCAATAGGATGAGGGACAACAGCTTAAAACTGGAGCAGGGGAGATTTAGGTTGGACATCAGGAGGAAGTTCTGCACAATGAGGGTGGTGAAACGCTGGAACAGGTTGCCCAGAGATGTGGTTGAGGCCCCATCCCTGGAGACATTCAAGATCAGACTTGATGTGGCCCTGGGCTGCCTGATCAGGTTGGAGGTGTCCCTGCTGACTGCAGGGAGATTGGACAAGATGACCTTTGAGGGTCCTTTCCAATCCAATGCAATTTGTGAATATTATAATGGTAGCACCAAATGACAGTACCTAATACCCAAAATAAAATCATAAATTACTAGGTGACAGAATGTCTGACTGCTACTTTTCTATGCAGAAAAGACTCTTCTACCTCAAAAAGAGGTAGAGAGAGAAGAGAAGGCTTCGAGGAGACCTTATAGTGGCTTTCCAGTATCTGAAGGGAGCCTACAGGAAGGCTGGGGAGGGACTATTGACAAGG
Source organism: Tricholaema leucomelas (assembly GCA_013400475.1). Lineage (NCBI taxonomy): Eukaryota > Metazoa > Chordata > Aves > Piciformes > Lybiidae > Tricholaema lacrymosa > Tricholaema leucomelas. The sequence continues at coordinate 52,305 of WAAF01006006.1, forward strand.
TCTAGTAATGTTAGGACGAGAGGGAATGGGTTTAAGCTGGAAGAGGGGAGATTCCAACTGGATGTTAGGAGGAAGTTCTTTACAGTGAGGGTGGTGAGACACTGGCACAGGTTGCCCAGGGAGGTTGTGGATGCTTCCTCCCTGGAGGTGTTTAAGGCCAGGCTGGATGAGGCCTTGAGCAGCCTGCTCTAGTGGGAGGTGTCCCTGCCTATGGCAGGGGGTTGGAGCTGGATGATCCTTGAGGTCCCTTCCAACCTAAACCATTCTATGATTCTATGAAAACTAAAACAAAAAGAGTCATGCTAAAAGTCATGTCAAAGCAATGCAACGCTCCCTGGTTATAAATGAAGATGAAGCCAGCAGACATTTAATATCTCCATGTATTTCCTATTTAATTCATCCTGTCATGTTACTGAAGTTTATTCTTTTCCTCATCTATATCCAAAATAAGTTTGTAGATGATAGTAGTGAGCAAAACATCCAACAGGAAGGATGGTCAAAGATCAACCCAGCTGCTGAGCACGTATTTAGATTGCATGCAGAAAAAGGCCTTCTCACTTGGTTAAATTCCCCCTAACTGATCTGAAGTCAAATAGTCAAATTGACCTGTGTATTACAAAGGAAACCCCAAATCCTCTCAAATCTGGTTTTCTAACTTAGAGCAAATATTTATGAGCACATTTTTCTACCAGATGCTGAATCATGGGGAAAATCCACAAGTAAGTCATTGCTAGTTTGCAGATAATTTTATTTCAGCTGATTGAATGAATCCTTTTTTCTTGGTTTGGGTTTTTTTTTTCTGGCAGAACTGGAGGAGAATATTTAAACCAATTTTTTAGTGCTGCTGCAGTTAACAGAAAAACATGACTTTAAGCATTTTCAGACAGGTTTGGAGCTTGCCTTTTGGTTTTGTTTTTAAAGTTTTGAAGAGACAAAGGAATGAAAGAATTAAGTTAATTTCTTCTAAGTGCAAAAATATTCCCTTGTAGCCAAGCTGTAGCCTCAACAATTCAAGTGTAAGCTACCCAATAGAAATTGAGACATCATTTTTTCCTCATTTATAAGAAGTCTCTTCTACTTTTCAACCTAAATTACCACTTTCCCTTTTTCCTCCTTTATTGGACTATGCAAAAAAAAAAAAAAAAAAAAAAATCCCCTTGTATTAGATCCAAAATAATTTTCACAGAAGTCCATGAAAATCCATCCAACAAACCCATAAATCCCTCGTTATTCCTATTGTTCTACAGTACAGGAATACCCAAGCTCCAGTTCTGACTGACAAACACAGAGGGAAACGCTGTCCAGAAGAGGCACATAAAATGATTTAGTCATCTGTGAGGAGACAAACTGTTCTGAGCTTTTGAATCACATACATCTGAGATAGCTGCAATGAAGAGTGAACTGAACTTGTAATATTCATTAGTGTAAATACTGTTTACATTAGATCAGATAGTTCTCAGCAATCCTCTGAGTGAAGTAGACAGGGGTGGATTGTGCTAGTTTGAGCCTACTAGCATGTTTTGGTGAGAAGAACTAGATGATAGGCTGAGAAATGAAAACAATGGTGAGGTCTACTTCTCTCACAGTCTTGCTGAGATGTGTAAGGAAGAAAACCAAAACAAAAGATAAGGTCACTTCTGCTCTGCACTTCGTGCTGGGCTGTCCTCTTCTCTTTGCCTGCTGGGGAGAAGCTGAGGCTGCTGGCTGGACTCCATCTTGCTTTCTAACCTCACCCTCCTTTTGCTCGGCTGCTTCACCTTGCTTTTTTTAATCCCTCTGGCCAAACCTCCATTCTTCCTTGGGATTGGGGTAAGGTTGAGAGGGGTAGGGGGAAGGTGAGGGGTGGTTGAGAGCCCCTCCTGGGAACTCAGGTTTCTGGGAGGGGAATTATGTTTGTATTACCTTTTTTTTACCTTGTATATTTCTGTATCTAACTGTATGTACTGTAAATATCTGCTTGTAAATTGTGCCAGCTGTAAATATAAGCTTCATTCAAATTTCCAGAGCTGCTGAGTCTAGTCTGGGTGATTTCTAAAGTGGAGGGGGGCGGGGGACACCCAAACCATCACAGTCACTGAATTCAAAGAGATCAGAGAATAGTCCTTACCATGCAGACCACTTAATGCTTATATAGTCAACACATCTGGTTCCTACTTTTGCTCAGGTTCCTCAAAACTACGTTGTTCCTATTTCTGTTGAGACCTTTAAGCACTGAAAACACACAGGAATGGATGTTATCGCAGAGATACTCCTTTCCTCACTAAGGTGTAGTCAATTTATTTACTGTGGCATAAGCCACACTTCAGACCATTAACTGGAAAATGCTAAATCATAGAATCAACAAGATTGGAAGAGACCTCCAAGATGATCCAGTCCAATCTATCATCCTGCCCTAGCCAATCAACCAGATCATGGCACAAAGTGCTTCGTCCAGGCTTTGCTTGAACACTTCCAGGGACGGCAACTTCACCACCTCCCTGAGCAGAACTCTCTGGGAAGAACTTCCTCCTAACATCCAGCCTAGACCTCCCCTGCCACAACTTGAGACTCTGTCCCCTTCTTCTGTTGCTACTTGCCTGGCAGAAGAGCCCAACCCCACCTGGCTACAGCCTCCCTTCAGGTAGCTGTAGACAGCAATGAGCTCTGCCCTGAGCCTCCTCTTCTGCAGGCTGCACACCCCCAGCTCCCTCAGCCTCTCCTCACAGGGCTGTGCTCCAGGCCCCTCACCAGATTTGTCGCCCTCCTGTGGACACCTTCCAGCACCTCAACATCTCTCTTGAATGGAGGAGCCCAGAACTGGACACAGCACTCAAGGTGTGGCCTGACCAGTGTTGAGTACAGGGACAGAAGAACCTCCCTTGTCCTGCTGGCCACACTGCTCCTGAGCCAGCCCAAGATGCCATTGGCCCTGCTGCCCACCTGGGCACTCTGCTGCCTCATCTTCAGCTACTCTCTACCAGCACCTCCAGGTCCCTCTCTTCCTGGCTGCTCTTAGCCACTCTGTCCCCAGCCTGTAGTGCTGCTTGGGGTTGTTATGGCCAAAGTGCCGAACCCTGCACTTGGCCTTGTTCAATCTCATCCCATTGGCCTCCGCTCACCCATTTGGCCTGGCAAGGTCCCTCTGCAGGCTCTCCTACCTTCCAACAGACCCACACCTGTTCCTAGCTTCGTGTCATCTGCAAACTTACTGATGATCAAGTTAAAGTTCCCCTTCAATGAAAGAAAAAACAAAACCAAATCCCTTTTCTGGCCTTATTCAGTGGAAGAATGTTTGTGATTATGTACAAGTCTAGAAATATTTATCTGTAAAGGAAAATGTGGGGGGAAAAAAGGACAATTTTCATATTTTCAACTCTTCCTGTTTCTATTAATTGCAACCCACATGCTTCTGGTTTTGTGGAATAAATTCAGAGCCTCAAAACTCCAAAGAGAGGAGTTAAAACAAAGAAGTTAAATTCTCCACCAGAATGCATTTGTTGGAGTGTAAAGCTAACAAATGCTAACAATTTTGGCAACACTTGTGCATTTCTGAATCATTAGGTAGTTGAACTATTTTCTGACTTTGCTTGCCTGACGCTGGATTAGAATAATCCATAGAAATCAGTGGTTTCCCCTCACTAGGAATACCGCTCTTAGTGCTGGTCAGCTGATGGCAAAAAGGTTATGTTACCAAAAAAAAAAAGAGAAAAAAAAAAAAAGAAAAGGGAAGGTTCAGCTACAAATAACAAGGAAGCCTTGCGTGTTCAGCAGAGGATTAGAATTGTTGACTCAAGAGAGGAGGAAGAAGGAATAGAGTCAAAGTAAACAAAATAATGGTGAGGCTGAAGAGGCACGCAGAGCATTGCAGTCACCCTTTGCTGAATGCAAGGATGGGGTGCTTGTGCTAATGAAGACTTAAAACATCGAGGTCTCAGGCAAAGAGAGTTGTACATGCCATGGGAATGGCAGAATTCCCCCATCATGTCCTCCAATGTGGAGCTCTTGGCCAACAGACAGTACTGAAACAAGACAAAGAAGAAAAAAAGCTGAACTCAGGTCGTGTATTCAGTTGCCTGGAGACTTCAACTCCTGGAAACCTAAACATCTAGGCCAAAGTCCTCAGAGATATTCAAGCACTTCTTTTCTACTGATAGCAGCTATCATTTGGAAGCAGTAGGGCTTGGTGTCCAAATATGCCTGATGATCCAGACTATAACAACTTTAAGCTCTTCCAAGTCTAGGCAGCCACAGTGGCAGTATAAGGAAATTCTTTACATGCCTGACAGTATCTGGATGTCCATTGCCTTTTTCAGATCATCCTGAGACTCTCTTTTTACCTTTTTCAGATCATCCTGAGACTCTCTTTTTATGTAAAGCCTGTGATGAAGCAGCACTTTCTAATTGATACCATGAAATCTAAGCTGTGGGGCTTCACATCTGTGTCTTTGGTAAGGCTACCAGGGTTTCTTCCATAGTCACCACCTCCCCATCCCATCTGTTTCCAGATCTCCTCCTCTTTGTCATGGCAAATACTTAATGCACAACCACATGGCCTCTGTTCTTTAAATGCCTCCCAATTTTTATTATAGCCCTGATTACCCCCACACACACCATCCCCAGTCTTCAACCCCTCTCCAACAGGCCACATCTGTAATACTGGGGCCAGTTCTGGGCTCCCCGGTTCAAGGAGTACAGGGACTAGCTGGAGAAGGTACAGCAAAGGGCTACAAAGATGCTGAGGGAACTGGAACACCTCTCAGATGGGGAAAAGCTGAGAGAATTGAGGCTTTTGAGTCTGGAAAAGAGCAGACTGAGGGGGATCTCATCAATGCTGACCAGTATTTAAAGGGTGGGTATCAGGAGGATGGGACCAGTGTGTTTTCAGTGGTGCCCAGTGACAGGACAAGGGGTAACCGGCACAAAATTGACCATAAGAAGTTCCATTTAAACATGAGGAGAAGCTTCTTTAATTTAAGGGTGCCAGAGCACTGGAGCTGGCTGCCTAAAGAGGTGGTGGAGTCGCCATCTCTGGAGACATTCAAAACCTACTTGGACATGTTACTGTGTGACCTTCAGGGCAACCTGCCTTGGCAGAACAACTGGACTCAATGATCTCCAGAATTCCCTTCCAAGCCCTACCAAACCCTGATTCTGTGAAACCCTGCCTTGGCCTCCCTTCCCTCCCTGCTGCCATTCACACCCCCCCCTACTCTGCTTTGCTCCTGACCACCAATCCCTCTCCCTAAAGCCTGCTGCTTCCTAACGTCTCACTACAGGCTTCCTTCCTACTCTCACACCACAGACTTTCAGTTACAATCCTCCTTTCTCTTACAGAGAGCAAAACACCAACTCCCCTTAAAATAAGTGTATCTAATGTTGAACACCACAGCAAATAGCAAGAAGACTTATCCACAGGCAGCACCTTGCAGCCTCAGGGAACCTGCCTCTCCAGTGAAGCAGGCTTCACCATGCTTTGTTTGCACAAAAATAGAAGTATTTCTACCTAGTGGTGCATCCTCTGAAGTTCCACGTTTATTTGAGGCATTCCAAACTCACTGCAATACTGGCATGCAGAAAAACACCTCCAAGCCAAGCAGTAAATATTCCTCCTTCGATCAGCTAACAGTTAGTAAGTTCTTGGGTATTTCTATTAGGGTAAAATGAAGTGAGCAAAGGAAAAGTAAACAACAGGAGAATCTATGCAAATCGAGGATGAAGCAATTAGGGATTACACTGGGCAGGATTAAGGCAGAGATTAAAAAAAGCAGTAATTATTTGCAAATTCCTGATGAACATAACAGATTCATAGAATCTAATCCTAAAATGCCACCTGTCCCTGGAGACCTCTAGTACACACACTGACCATTCAGACCCTACCTTAGGACACTAAACAAAATCATTAAGGTTGGAAAAGACCTTTAAGATCACCGAGTCCAGCCATAACCCAACCAGCATGGCCACTAAACTATATCCTGAAGTAGCACATCTACATCTTTCTTACACATCTCCAGGGATGGTGATTCCACCACCACCTCCCTGGGCAGCCTGTGCCAGTGCCTGACCTCTCTTGCAGCAAAGAAAGTGTTCCTCGTGTCCAACTTAAACCTCTCCTGGCACAATTTCAGGTCATTTCCTCTCAATTTATCACCTGATGCTAAGGAGAAGAGGCCAACCCCACCTCACTCCAGCCTCCTTTCACACAGTATCAGAGTATCACCAAGGTTGGAAGAGACCTCACAGATCATCAAGTCCAACCCTTTACCACAGAGCTCAAGGCTAGACCATGGCACCAAGTGCCACGTCCAACCTTGCCTTGAACAGCCCCAGGGACGGCGACTCCACCACCTCCCTGGGCAGCCCATTCCAGTGTCCAATGACTCTCTCAGTGAAGAACTTTCTCCTCACCTCGAGCCTAAACTTCCCCCGGCGCAGCCTGAGGCTGTGTCCTCTCGTTCTGGCGCTGGCCACCTGAGAGAAGAGAGCAACCTCCCCCTGGCCACAACCACCCCTCAGGTAGTTGTAGACAGCAATAAGGTCACCCCTGAGCCTCCTCTTCTCCAGGCTAAACAATCCCAGCTCCCTCAGCCTCTCCTCGTAGGGCTGTGCTCGAGGCCTCTCACCAGCCTCGTCGCCCTTCTCTGGACACGCTCAAGCATCTCAATGTCCCTTCTAAACTGGGGGGCCCAGAACTGAACACAGTACTCAAGGTGTGGTCTAACCAGTGCAGAGTACAGGGGCAGAATGACCTCCCTGCTCCTGCTGGCCACACCATTCCTGATGCAGGCCAGGATGCCATTGGCTCTCTTGGCCACCTGGGCACACTGCTGGCTCATGTTCAGGCGGGTATCAATCAGCACCCCCAGATCCCTCTCTGTCTGGCTGCTCTCCAGCCACTCCGACCCCAGCCTGTATCTCTGCATGGGGTTGTTGTGGCCAAAGTGCAGCCCCTGGCACTTGGAGCCATTGAATGCCATCCCCTTGGACTCTGCCCATCTGTCCAGGCGGTCAAGGTCCCGCTGCAGAGCCCTTCTGCCCTCCAACTCAGTCACATCTGCCCCCAGCTTAGTGTCATCTGCAAACTTGCTGATGACTGACTCGATGCCCTCATCCAGATCATCTATGGATGAGAGTAACAAGGTCTCTCCTCAGCCTCCTCTTCTCCAGACTAAACAACCCCAGCCCCCTCAGCCTCTCTTAGTATGCCATGCCTTCCATACTCCCCACCAGCCTTGCTGTCCTTCTCTGGACACCACCCAGCACTTCAATGTCTTATACTGTGTTATTCAAAATTGAACAGAGAAATCTCTAGAGAAAGAACTAGAATTGAACCAGAAGTTTCTACAAAGAGCTTTAAGTCAATAAAAACTGGAGATGCTTTAAGATACTTCCAAAATCTGTCAGTTGCTACCAATGACTAAAGTCACATCCACCACCATTTTAATGAACATTTTCATTTAGTACATATTAATTTGGACTGGTATCTGCCAAAACAAACTAAAAAGAACTTCATTTTTCCATTAAGGGAGGCTTGAGAAACATTCTAGACTTAGATACTATAAATAAACTCCAGTGCATTATAATTATTTGCAATAATTGGCAAAAGCTGAAGATGAACTCATTTTAAACTGTTTTCCTAGCTGCAATAATACTAAATATTAGAGTTGGATACTTTCAACAGTTCCACTATAGAACAGAATCAACCAGGTTGGAAGAGACCTCCAAGCTCATCCAGTCCAACCTAGCACCCAGCCCTACCCAGTCAATTAGACCATGGCACTAAGTGCCTCATCCAGTCTTCTCTTGTGAGCCTCAGGTTGATTAACCTCCCAAAAAGCCTGAATAAAGTAGAGCTTATTTTTATTCAGCATAACTCAGTATCTGAAAAAAAAAGCTGATTAAATCTTTTCAAATAGAAGGAAAAAAAATTATACACAGGTCTTACAAAGTTTATATATTCATTCTCTGACAGAACCACACTTAGTGCTCTGAGAGTTATTAAAAGAAAAACAGTGTAGATCCTACACACAGGAATATCTTTACTTGCATTAAGTATTTATAAGGTCCTTTCACGTGGAAAAATAAATAGTTCAAAATTATTAGCTTTTAACTTGCTGTTTATGTTTTAGTTCCAGGGATATGCTCGTTAAGTTCTACCTCACCACATGCCTGCAGATTCTTCACAGAACTCTTAGCTCAGGTAAGAAGGTCTGGAGTAGGGAAATATCTCTTGGCCTGGACCAGGAATAATGTGGCCAGCAGGAACAGGGAAGTGATTTTCCCCCTGTACTTCGCACTGGTGAGGCCACACTTTGAGTCCTGAGTTCAGTTTCGGGACCCTCACTCCAAAGAGGACATCGAAGGGGTGGAGTGAGTCCAGAGAAGGACTAAGCTGGTGAATGGTCTAGAGAACAGGGCTGGTAAGGAGCAGCTGAGGAAACTAGGGCTGTTTAGTTTGGAGTAAGTGAGGCTGAAGGAAGACCTCCTGGATCTCCCTGAAAGAAGTTGCAGTGAGGTGGGGGTCAATCTGTTCTCTCTAGTAACAAGTGACAAGACAAGAGGAAACGTCCTCAAGATACACTGGTGGAGGTTTAGGTTGGGTATTAGAAGAAAATTCTTCACTGCAAGGGTTCTCAAAGACTGGAACAGGCTCCCCAGTTGAATCCCCATCACTGGAGACATTTGAAAGACACAAGGACGTGATGCTGCTTAGCACCAGACTTGATAGATAGCTACTGGTTGGATTTTATGATCCTACAGATCTTCTGCTACCAAACTGATTCTATGACTATCACAGAATGGTTTAGGTTGGAAAAGACCTTAAACATCATCCAGTTTCAATCCCTCACCATGGGCAGGGAAATCTCCCGCTGGAATAGGTTACTCAAGGTCTCATCTAACCTGGCCTTGAACACCTCCAGGGAGGTTGTGGATCACAGAAGCACAGAATGTGATCAAACCATTCTGTGCTTCTGTGATCCACAACCTCCCTGGGCAACCTGTTCTGGTGTCTCACCACCCTCACTGGAAAGAGCTTCTTCGTAACACGTAGTTTAAATCTCCCCTCTGCCAGTTTGAACCCAGTTGTGAAGCTTTTAAGAGAAGGATCATGGGGAAAAGAGCAGCAGAAAGCTGACCACGTCAAATGATCCACAAGGAATCCACACATTAGCTGGTTAAGAAGCCGCCCAACCAGCAGCTTTTGCCACCTTTACATGGTTCAAACCGCACGTTCCCCAAGACCTTTGTGAAGTTAGAGCTCATGAAAAATTCGGCTTTAGGGCTTGATCCAGCACCCAAGGAAGTTAATAAATATTTTAGCACTGACATCAGTGAAAACAGAGCAGACCCTTTATTTGCTTCCTTAGTGTAAAGATTTCATATATAGATTTTTAATAACGAAATATCAAGAGGACACAGATTTTACTGGCAGTTCAAAACATCCTAACGCTGCTGTGAAAGGTGATTTTAATAGCCCAAATTTCATGCCTAAGACATTCATCAAAGAAAAATAACTTGGCCAAAGCGTGAGACAAAAGCTACAAGAAAGATGCTTCGGGAGTAATTGAACTTTCAGAAGGAACACCAACAGCAGGGCAGGCAGCGCTGCAACTTTATAGCTCGTGAGCTCTGCACAGATGGACAAGTCATTTTTAGAAATGAATCACGCTGCAAATGATTTGACTAATTTTAAAACAGAGGTGAGCAACCAATAGCCTACAGGCCAGATATGGTTTGCTGCTAGAGTTCAGATGGCCCACAGACACATGGGTGCTTTATTACTTAATAACACCACGGCAGACTTCAAGGGAAACCACGCTCCAACAGCTCACTTCATTTTCCAATACATAATCCATAAACCCAAACAACAGCTGAAGTTTAAAAGTATTGAGATCTTTGTTATTGGTTCACATTTGGGTTTTGGTTTTGTTGTTTCTTTTTTTTTTTTGAACACAGAAATTCTTGAGTTATTGTCCACTAAATATAGCACATTCTTGCTGTCCTGAGAAAATGAGACTTCACAGCCCTCAACGTTTCAGTTATGTTAGTACAGAGAAGTTGGTCGTACTTTGAGTTTGGATGACAGGTAGAAGAATTTTGGTAGCTGCTGCAACACAGAGAAAAATACTCTACAATCTCCTCTATGGAAACAGGCTGAGAGAGTTGGAGCTGTTCAGTCTGGAGAAGGGAGGGCTTCAGGGAGACCTTAAAGCAGCCTTCCAGTACTTGAAGGGTACAAGAAAGGAGTGGAAGGGACTTTTTACAAGGGCTTGTAGTCACAGGATGAGGGGGAAATGATCAAAGCTGGATTTAGACTGGACATTAGGAAGAAATCCTTCAGAGTGAGAGTAGTGAGACACTGGAATAGGTTGCCCAGGGAGGTTGTGGATGTTCCCTCCCTGGGAGGGTGCTCAAGCCCAGGCTGAGCGAGACCTCGATTAGCCTGGTCTACTGGAAGGTGTCTCTGCCCATGGCAGAGGGATTGGAACTAGATGATCTTCAAGGTCCCTTCCAACCCAAACCATTCTCTGAAGCCTTGTTCAGGACAGGACTTCCACTGAACTCAATGAATGTTTCGCCTCTAAAACACAGTCCCAAATATAGACTTCTGTCTTTCATAGATAACTTCTTTCACTTCTGAAAGTGTATGCAGGACTCTAAATATGAAAAGAACAAGTGAATTTATTGAGATGGAGAAAAATCACAGGCTACCACTGTACTTTCATGCCTTCTGCAATTATTTGCAGCTGCCATGAACATATTGATATTCAGTAAAGCGAAGGCTGCAGCTTTAATTGAAGTTTGAGTGCTATAAACAGTGAGCTGCCTGGCTCCGGCCCGCGCTCTAATACCATCAGCAGAACAGAGATGGGAAGCATAAACAAACCTTTTAACCAGATTACAGCTTCTCAAACGGCCAAGAATCCCTTCAGCAAGAACTCCTGTGTGACAGAATGTTAAAGGAGGAAAAATATCTTGAAAGAGTATCTTAAGAGAGCCTAACCTTTCCTAAGATAGTCTGAATGGGAGTCATCTGAGGAGAAGGGCTCACTTTTCAAAGGGGCTATCCTTGAGAAACAGGGGCTCATCCTTCAAGGAAACAAAGCCAGAAAACTTGAAAACAAATGCTTGCCAAACAAGCCTTTTTCCAAAGGCTTCTTCTCTTAAGACTTCAAAACGCTTCACGAAAAGTTCCTGAGCTTCGAAACAGCTGCAGATCTTAAACTGCACGTCTCCAGCAGCCACGCTCCAGAGCAATGCAACAAAACCACATTGCATCACCAGTCTGTACCAACGCAGCCTCCTCAGAAACTTGCTTTAGGCAAGCTTCTTCCCAGCAAAGATCAGGAAGAAGCAATGTATCCTCCCATCTACCCCCAAGCCCCCAAAAGACAAAAGGAAGTTGTGTTCTCAAGGAAATCAGTGTGCTACAGATCTCTGACTACTTTGTTTCTTTAATCAGTGATGTCATTTGTCCACTTCTGCAGTGTTTTCTTACAAAAATAGCAGAGACTAATTTTTTTTCCTCTCATTTGGGGGTTGGACGAGAGGATCCAGTTAAAACTTTTGTGCTCATCTTCTACAAACATAGAAAACAAATAAAATTTACCTCCTTAGATCAAAAGCTTGCTTATATATATAACAAAATAAAACAAAATCTTTATTATGTCAGCCTTAAAAGTAAAAATGAAATAAATTTAGTACATATATATGAGTAGATTAGGTGCAAACACAATCAAAATATCACAGAATCACAGGGGCTAGAAGGGACCTCAAAAGACCATCGAGTCCAAGCCCCCTGTCAAAGCAGGATCACCTAGAGCAGATGACACAGGAACGCATTCAGGAGGGTTCCGAGTATCTCCAGAGAGGGAGTCTCCACAACACTCCTGAGCAGCCTGCTCCAGCGTTCTGTCACACAAAGCCAGCTGGTTGGTGCTGTCAATGTTAGAGCTTGAATCCTACTAAAACACATGACATTTGTGCTCATTCTAGAGGGGGTCATCATATGTGTACATATAGACTGGTGCATGGGTGTGTGCACATAAGTATACACAAAGACACATAAAGGATAGAGGGAAAAGCTTAAAGGATGAAGTCCAACCCAAAGGTTTGACAGATTTTTATAAAGACTGGAGTTTGTCACAACAGCTAATCCTAAATAACATGTTGGCAGTGATCTAGCAGAGTTTAAAAAGCAAGTCTAAAACTGGCAAATCGAAATTTAATTCACACGTTTCCGAAGCATTAGGCAGCAGGAATGGAAACAAAAAGAATCAGACTATCTATAGTGATGATAACTCAGCCTACCTTCCCTTTGGCCAACTTCTTTTCTCCTAACTTAGCCTGCATTTGTTTCCTTTGGCAGCAGGGTGGAAGCCAACATTATTGCAAGCCTCTCGTTATCTAAATGTTGAGAATATCACCACTTGATCCAACAGGATCTGCTGGGCAAACAATTGACAACTGTTCTGCTTCCCTCACTTGGGAATTTGTCTTAGCCAGGCCATGCTACTGATGCTGCAAACCAAGGGCCCTAATCTTTAAGATGCTGTTTACATTTCAGATTACTCCTCCTTCAGTAAGGCACCAAAAACTTGTGGATTTAAAGTCACTGAAAACAGAGACTAATTGCAAATTATGACAATAGATTTAGGGGGTTTTAATCTTGGGCTGTTCCATCACCACCTATGGGATTAATGTAATTGAAGTAATTTTTTTCCAGAAGTCTTAGTTACCAGATATTGGAATAATGATGTTTTTAATGCTATCTGCTTACTTTATTTGAAAATATTTTCTGTAGGAGGTGTAAAATAAAAATGAAAACAGCATGCTGAAGAATTTGATGAGAGCAATAAGTGAAATCCTTTATCCACTTCAATAAAGTTATTAGAAGCCTCAAAAAGAATTTCCAGACATTTTATTATTTCATTTTCAGAGGAAATTTAAAGCTCCAGAAAGAGAATCATAGAATCAAGCAGGTTGGAAGAGACCTCCAAGATCATCCAGTCCAACCCAGCACTCAGCCCTAGACAATCAACCAGACCATGGCACTAAGTGCCCCATCCAGGCTTTGCTTCAACACTTCCAGGGACGGCGATTCCACCACCTCCCTGGGCAGCCCATTCCAATGCCAATCACTCTCTCTGCCAACAGCTTCCTCCTAACATCCAGCCTAGACCTCCCCTGCCACAACTTGAGACTCTGTCCCCTTCTTCTGTTGCTGGGTGCCTGGCAGAAGAGCCCAACCCCACCAGGCTGCAACCTCCCTTCAGGTAGTTGTAGACAGCAATGAGGTCAGCCCTGAGCCTCCTCTTCTGCAGGCTGCACACCCCCAGCTCCCTCAGCCTCTCCTCACAGGGCTGTGCTCCAGGCCTCTCACCAGCCTCACCACCCTTCTCTGGACACCTTCCAGTATCTCAACATCTTACAAACAATCTAAAGAGACAAATGTCTTGGGCATGCATATTGCCCTCTACAACGTTCCTCAGCTCCAGCTCAACGAACCGCACTCAAAGCCACTCTCCACAGCTTGCTCCCCAGTCCATGCCATGGGAAGGATGGGAAGCAATGGAGATTTTTGTGATGGGAACACCTGTCAAGATGCAGTTAAACTGAGATGATCAGCTCATTGCACAAAGGTCTATGAATAGCCACCTCACAGTAATGACTGATTCCTGCTGCTAGGTGCCAAATCCTAACAACTTGGGAGGTAAAAAGGCTCCAAACACAGATCTTTGGAGCAATACCTCACTTCCATTTCAACTTTTAAGTGATTAAAATATTTGTTTTTTCATACTTTTTAATATTCTTGTTTCTGCAGTGGGTCCAGAAAAAGGCAACAAAGCTGGTGAAGGGTCTAGAGAACACATCTGCTGAGAACCAGCTGAGGAAACTGGAATTGTTCAGCCTAGAAAAAAGGAGGCTGAAGGGAGAGCTTCTGGCTTTCTACAACTCCCTGGAAGGAGACTGGAGACAGGTGAGGGTCAGTCACTTTCTCTCCAAGGAATAAGTAATAGAACAAGAGGAAACAGCCTCAATTTGCACCAGGGCAGGCTTAGACTGGACATCAGAAGAAACTTCCTCACTGACAGGGTTCTCAAACACCGAAACAGGCTTCCTCTAAGAAGGAGGGGATTCCTAGGGGGCAGCTGAATCCCCATCCCTGGGGGTGTTTCAAAGAGGCAGAGATGTTCTGAGGGACATGAGTTAGCACCAGCCTAAGCAGAGATAGAGAATGGTTGGACTGCATAATCTCATTCTATTCCCTATTTCTCAAACTATTCCCTGATTCTACACATATGCATTGTACATGCAGCTAAACACATATTTGTACCTACTCGCACACTTCAGAACTTTGCAGCCAAACACATATTTGTACCTACTCACACACTTCAGAACCTTGCAGCCTAACTGACTTTGACAAATTTTACCTCAGTTTAAAAACAGTGCAGAGTCTGAACTCCTTTTTAAGAGGCTCCATCAAAAAAAAAAGAAACAAAAGGTACCGCTGTAATAAAGAACTTGGAATTTGAAGAGAGGAAAGGAGTCAGCACTTCTTAATTTCTTAACTGCTGCTTTTTATTAGCATCCCACTTGCTTTAGCTCTAGTTCCACAGCTTTCAGGATGCTTTTACTTTTATCTGTCTTCAGTGCTCTTCCAAAACTTTCTTCCTCACACAAGGCTTTGGTTCCTGTACAGGCCTATTTGAAACTGACTAGGCAGTGTTATTCCACTTAATAGCTCCAAAAATAATGACAAAGAAAAGCCAGTGAGAACCTGTGGTTTCAAACATTAAAATCACTCTTAAAAAGAATAAGCAGGTCTTTAATGACATAAGAGCATTAAGAATGTGTCCTGCATCTTTTTATTGGTAAAAATCGATGTTAACTTCCTACTTCCACCGGCACAAACCAGAAACCGATATCGGGTCCTTAAAAAACACCCAACCAAACAAAACCAAGCCCCCAAACATCTGAACAACCCCAGCAGAAGAAACCAAGCTCCTCATTTTAAGAACGTGTTGGGAAAGGCAGCTCAATCACTTTCAAATTTTGTGTCCTGGGCCATTAATAGAAGAGATTCTTCTCCTGCAAGCTGCTTTGTGCATGTGGTCTCTTAAGCCCATAGAAAGACACGCTGACATTAGCGGGGCTCCAGATGGGCACAGGGGGCCACCCACCTGGTCAACTGCTTGCCAGAAGGAACATCCACAATAAGCACTCCCTGCTAATTCAGAAACTGATTTTCTAGTTATGGATTATATTCAAATTACTGATCTGCCACACAGAAAGAAGTGCCATGAGTAACAGCAGAGAAAAAAAAAAAAAAAAGAAGGACTCTACCGACAAATGGACTGAAATAATCCAGCTGAAACCCAAAGCATTCCATTTTTGAGTGGACTGTTATTTATGCCAAGATCTGCAGTGCTTTTTAACAAGGAGAAAGACTAATCTCTCCACAGCCAAAGAGGAAGGAAAGGACTGCAAAGCAAAGTTAAATCATTGGAAGTATTGCATCATAAAGATTCTCCTCAAACATTCACCTACCTCGACTAACCAGAAACTCACATGTTCACCTACAAAGGAAGGTTAGGCAGCAAACTCCAAGGAAAGGCTGCTAAAACCTAAGGAAGCATCTTTAAGTCTAGCACAGCCTACATTTTGCCATGCTGGTTTCCTCACTAATCAAAAACAATTTCTCTGACCCAGAGTCTGGGAAGCCACTAACCTGGAATACATGAAAACAATCATGGAATAGCCTGGCTTGCAAGAAACCCTAAAGATTATTTGGTTCCAACACCCTCCCCTCCCACCCCCACACCTTCCCCTAAACCAGGCTGCTCAAGGCCCTGTCCAACCCACTCCTGAACATCTCCAGGGATGCACAACTTCCCCGAGCAACCTGTCCCAGTGTCTCACCACTCTCACTGTCAAAAATTTCCTCCTAATCTCCAGTTTAAATCTGCCCCCTTTCAGCTTAATTAATATTATTTTTGGCTCCAAACCCCAAACAAAACTCTACTGCCCTTCAGTTATAGCTCCTGATACCGCCTCCACACAGGTTGAGTCAATTTTTTCTGTTCTTAGAAGGCTGTTGTGACAGTGGCCAGAAGCCCCAGATCAGACCCTTTGTGCTGCAGGAATCTCCTGACGCAGCTCAGAATCCCAGTCCCACCAGTGGATGCTTAGGGGGCACATTCCCTACCCAATCTCCCCAAACCAAGAGCTGTCTTTCCAGCACCACAGACTTGGCTGCAGGAGCTGGAGGCCGTAAAGAAATCGAGATTTTATTAGCAATTTTATCTTTAGGATTTAAAGTAAGAGAAGACCCTGAATTATCCTGCCCACCTTTAGAATTCTGTTAGGGTATTTTACTGAGCAATCCCATTAAATCTAATCATACCTATTTTTAACACTAACCCACAACGAAATTAAAGTGTTAAACCCCCATCATGGATAAAACATCTCCTCAGCTGTAGGCCATCGAAGTTGCAGGCAGATCTGCAGCTCTACGTACACAGGGAGAGCAATCCTGAAGCTGCTCTAGGTTCCCATGTACAAATAAAGTAGATCATTGATGTCTCAGTTGGAGAAAGGAAGCATAGCCATTGGGAAAGGAAAAAAAAAGGTAAGGAAAATTGTGTCCTTTACTCCTGGACAGCCTTTTGCTGCCCAATTCCTGCCTGGAGTGAACTAACTAAAAGGAGAGCCACAGATGTAAAGCTTTTGGTGTGCGTCTACCCATTCTGACAATGATTATCGAGTGCTTTTCTCAAGTTTAAGAACAAAGTAATCTCGTTTCCACCCCATCAAATGATGGCTCTCTCAAACTCTTTCCAGCTTGATCACAACCCCGCTGCTTGGCACAGGACGCTGGTGTACAGGTCAGAAAGGGGAGACAGCAAAGCCTTTCAGGAGAGCTCCTGGTGGTGGGTACCTTTCCAGCAGGACACAGAGCAGACACACACTCTCTGCCCACCACCGTTCAACCCTGATGCCCCACCGAAGTGCATACCCATGGCTTACTCCATGGCGCAGCCTGCTCCACAGTACTGAAAACTCAGCGCTCAAACCACCTTTCTAAAGTGATGGAGGACATCATCAAGCTCCAGAAAACAGCAGACAAGGGCGGTTTTACCATCCTACTTAGGTAAAGGACTCTGAATTCAACGTGGCACTAACGCCCAAACTCTGGCTTCTGGATTCTCCCAAACCTCCAGAAGGCTTCTTCCAGTATTTCCTAGAGTTAGGCATTAAGTTTGCTTCCTCATATTTCAACCCGGTTCAGACATTTTGACACCTAACTTTCCTTGGAACAAGTAGAAGAAAAATGGTCAGACCAAGCCTGCCAGCGCTACCTGACCTCGCAAACCTGCAACACCACAAGCGTGGATGGAGACATTTGGCCTTCCCAGCTGAAGGCCATGGAAAAACAGCTCACGACAAGACGCGTTTGAGCAAACCCTTGCCCAAATATAGCCACCACCGATAACCACGTCCCGCTATCACACGCACAACACCGATTCCCACCTCACGAACGCTTACGTTCCTCGGAAGTCCAGTTCCTGGACTACCCCTGGAAGTTAAGCTCGCCAGCGGGTCTTTGTACCACCGGGGCCTGCACAGCCGCAGGGGTTTGATAACTCCAACAACGGCCTGAAACCACCGCAGAGAGCCTGATCTAGGGAGCAAATCTCAAGGGCTCCCCAGCACCCTGCCCTTATTCCAACCACTCAATTCCTTACCGCGGCCAAGAAAACAACACTTTTGGGACGAACCGAGGCTTAGCACCTACCGCAGCCACCCCGAACTTTCCTCACAACACCGCGCCTTCAGCAGAAGGCCCGCCGACATCACCCCCAAAACCCCCGGCCAGAGGTTGAGAGAAGGGGGCCAGAAGAGGCAGCCCCCGGGGGCGACGGGGAGAGGAGCGCGGCCAGGGCCGGAGCATCCCCCCGCGCCGCGGCGACAACAAAGCTCCGGCAGGACTCTGCCGGGGGATAGGGGGGAAGGGAGCCCCCAGTGCTTAGAGTGGGGGGGAAGAAAGTGACAGGCGGGCACCCGGCGCCCCCTCCCCGCCGCCCGCGGCCCAGCGCGGCCGAGCACCGGCCCCCCCGCTCCCTCCCTGAGGTAAACAAGCAGGCGGCCCCGCCGCTACTGCCACCGCCGCTCCCCTCACCCCCCTCGGCCCCGTCGCCGCCCCGCACTCACCTCAACGGCCCCCCGGCGCCCGGCCGGCCCCGGAGCGGCGCAGGCGGAGACGCACACAAAGGGTAATAAAGGGGGAGGAGGGGAGCGCGGGGGGTGGGGGCTGCCCAACTGCCTGCCGCTCCCCCGCTGAGGTGCCTCCCGCCGGGGCCGCCTCTCGTCTTCGCTCTCCCTCCACCGACGGCTGCGGAGCGGGGGGAGGGAAGGTGGGGAAGAAACTCCCCTGGTTCCTCCGGCGGGGCTCGGGGGGTGGGGGAGAAACTCGGAGCGCCTGGCACCGGCCCCCCGCCCCCGCGCCGATGCCGAGCAGAATTAGCGGCCTGTCCCTTTAACGGTATAAATAACGGGCCCCCCCGCCCCCCCCCGCTCTCATCATCAGCTGCTGCTGCTCCGGCTGCTGGGGCTCCGGCGCTGCCGGGGAGGAAGAGGGGAGGCAGCCACTGCGCATGCGCCCCGGGGGAGCTCGGGAGGCCGCGGGGGGGGAGAAGGAGAGGGAGGGACGTGACTTCCCATAGGGCCCTGCGCGAACCCGGAAGCAGATCCGGCCGCGGGGCGGAAGGAAGTGGTGGGGACGGGCCGGGGCGGAAGTAGCGGGGAAGAGGCGGAGGGGGCGGTCACGTGGGGGGCGGGGCGGCAGGCGCGGGGGCTGGCGGGAGCTCGGCTGCGGGGCGGGCACGCGATCGGCAGCTGCCGCCGCCTCAGGTGAGGGAGCGGCCGGCGGGAGGGGAGTTGGGTGCCTCGGGCCGCATCTCCCGGTACGGAAGGTGCCGGGAACGGGGAGCATGCGGCTCGCCAGCTCCTTCACCCTCCGCTTTGGCTCGCGATGGGGGATTGCTGCCGCGCTGCAGCGTCTCCGAGTCGCCGCGGCGGGAGGTCTCAGTGGCGCTTAGAGATGATGCGGGACCGGCGCCTCTCTCTGATAGTGCACAAGGGGAACGGGATCGGGATGCGAGTCCGTTGAAAGTGGCGGCTGTGGGCGGCAGAGTGGCTGCGGGCGTAACTTACCGAGCCCCGGATAATAAAACGAGGACGGGCAGGCTCGTCGTCCGGTTTGTTTTCTTACTGACTTGTTAATCTTTTCAGCGTCTTGCGGTAGGAGAAGGGGCGATGGATTGAAACCGAAAGAGGGAGATTTAGGTTAGAGAGAAAGGATAATGAAGCTGGGAAGCACCGGAACGGATCGCCCCGAGGGGCTGTAGATGCTCCATCCCCGGAACCATTCCAGATCAGGCTGGATGGGGCTTGGGGCATCCCGGTCTGGTGGAAGGTGTCACGGCAGGGATCTAGAACTGCATGATCTTTAAGGATCTTCCAACCCAAGCCCTCCTATGATTCAATTGCCCTTCAGTTTAAATAATCCAGTGGCTTCGGTTCAGCTTTTCTGGCTGGGTGTTCTCACGCCTTGCAACCTTTTTCACCTGCTTCCATAGCAACGACTTCGTCGATGCAGTTTGGAGCAGCCAGGCTCATCCTTTGCAGGCATGGCTTCTGTGCCAGGGGGGGCTGAGCAGCGCTGGTTTGCCATGGGAGCAAAACCGGGAGAAGAGGGAAACCACCCTACTGAAATGTGAATAAATAGTCGCGGAGTGCGTTGGTTTGAGGCTAGTTGGACTATTTTAATGACAAAAACTAGATTATAGGCTGTGAAAAGGAAACAGTGGTGATGTCTACTTACGGGTTCGCTGAGGCATATGAAAACAAGGACACCAGATAGTCTCTGTCAGAGTCGGTGTTTGTGTTTTCTCTCTGAGCTTCTGCTGTGTAACCCAACTAACCATTCTGCTTCTAACCCCCCCTTGCCGACCCTCACAATTCACCTTGCAGGTAAGGCAGACTCTGGGATAAGATATAGGGCTGGAAAGAAGGCGGAAGGGTGGTTGGGAGCCGGGAGCCCCTCTTGGGGACTCTGGTTTCTGGGAGGGCCGTTGTGTTTCTGTATTACTTTTAGCTTGTGTATTTCTGTATCTAGCTGTATAGATTTGTGATATATTGTAACTGTCTGCTTGTACATCGTGCTAAGCTGTGAATATAAAGCTTCATTCCTTAACTTCCAGACGGCTGAGTCTAGTCTGGGTGATTTCATAAGAGTATGTGTGTATGGAGGGGGATGACTCCCAAACCATCACACCTGGGAAGCTTTCTATTACAGTACAAAGGAGAACTGTCCTCTCCTTATGCTGCATGTCTGGGTGACTTCATAAGGGTGTGTGTGGCAACTCCCAAACCATCACACCTGGGAAGCTTTCTATTACAGTACAAAGGAGAACTGTCCTCTCCTTATGCTGCATGTCTGGGTGACTTCATAAGAGTGTGTGTGGCAACTCCCCAAACCATCACACCTGGGGAAGCTTTCTATTACAGCACAAAGGAGAACTGTCCTCTCCTTACGCTGCATGTCTGGGTGACTTCATAAGGGTGTGTGTGGAGGGGGATGACCCCCAAACCATCACACCTGGGGAAGCTTTCTATTACAGCACAAAGGAGAACTGTCCTCTCCTTATGCTGCATGTCAAAAGCTGCAGCAGCACAAACGTGGATTGCCAGTTGTTCCTCTAGAAACTTAATGGCTGGAATTGGTTACCATGTTGCAGTTGTTTGTTCCAGCTGCAGAAACAGATCTCCAACTACCTTAAACTGCTGTATCTTACAACTGAAATGAAAGCAAATGCTGTTCAGAAAGTTGTATGTAAAGGTGGACTTGGATCTAATCAGAAATGACCTTAAAATACTTATTTTACTAATAAGGTGAACCACTACATCTTTGTCAGTTTAAGAAATGACAGTCATTGCAACTTAATTTAGTTGTGAATGAGCAACTCCCCTGTTTGCTGTACTGAATTTACTAAGCACACTTTCTGTCTGAAAACTTTGGAGAGCAATGCTTTGTTATTTAGGGTAATTTTGTATTCTCTTTCTCAATTAAAGACGAAACCTGCAATGAGTAAACGCAAGGCAAAGGACAGCAGCGGAGCCAGTGCAGAATGCATTTCACAGGTTAGTAGTAACCTCTATTAGCTGACTTCAAGTAATTAAACTTTTCCATCTGTGTCATTCTGCAGGGTTTAATGAGACATGTTCAAAAGTCAGGTAGAGAGGCTTGGTGTAAATGTTTTGTTCTTTTTTACTACTTTCTGTATTTCTTCTCACCAGATGTTTGCTTGCTTCAAGTGACCTACTTTTTGGAGCCTCAGTAAAAATAGTAAAGGATGGTCTTGCACTTCTTTTTGTGGCAACAGATTTGCATGCATCTATTTTTGTCTAACAAAGACTTGTTCATCATCCAATTTGAATCAGAATCTAGGGGACTGTTTTTAACAGCCTAGGTGAGGCAGGACAGCAGCTGCCAAAGCAGTTCTCAGGTGTTTATCTAGGGTTTTATTCCTGTCTTCTCAAAATGGCTGCTTAAAAATTCTGATGCATCCTGTGGTAAATGATCTCTAGTTTGATGGTTTCTTATACTTTAGTATCATTCCTTCACTTAGCTATAAAATCTCTGTATAGAAGGAAAAGCTTTTCACTTGTGGATGGACAATGCTGTTCATTAACAGAACAAATCTGGAAGTCAAATCAGGAAGAATTTAATAGAAGAAAAAAAATAATTGAAAAAAATCCAATAGACAAGGACAGCTTAAATTAAAAACAATAATTCCTTTCTTAGACTGGAATTAGCAGCAAAAAGGATTAGTTGTTCTTCTGGTCATTTGGATTGGCCAAGGAATACTTCACAGAGATGCATCCACAGGTATCTATATTTAAACTGAAACCACTGAGAACTGATAGTGAGAATTCCATTACAGCTAAGCTAAACATTAGAAGACAATTTCAATATACCAAGAGGTTGTTAGTAATGCACCTCAGAACAGTGTCTGATCAACCCAAACAGGCATGAACCAGTCACTGCTACCCAAGGTGAGAGGAACACAACACCACTGTGGTACAATATTGCCCCACTATAGGTTTACCTGGGATGCAACACTGCACTTTCCCATGATTTTTTAAGGATTCAGGTGAAATGAGAAAGGATTTAGTTAAGAGGTTGGCTGTGTTTAGCTTCTACCTCAGGCTAAACTCTAGCAGTTGCTTTATGGCCCAGTGACCCCTTTCCAGCAGAGACTGGGACTGGAAAAAGGAGAGGAGACTGAAAATTGATTTGATAAAATAGCCAAATTGATACCAAAGCCAATGTAAAGTATATAAAGTTATACCCTGAAGACACTGCAGTCTCACTAAACATGAAGGCCATCCTTAAGAAAAGGAGGAGGAGCTCTAAAAGAAGACCCCACTTTTCTCAGCAAACTTCCCCCTTCATACTGTGACATTTATGGGATGGGATTCACCTGTATCCAACCCAGATGAGCTATTCTGGCTGACTTCAGACTGCTAGTGGCCTGCAGCCTGTGCAGGTCTATGCTGCTCTCCTAGCAAAACCAAGATAGAGGTGCAACTGAAGAATGTAGAGAAGAACTATGTGGGGAGAAGATGAGCCAACTCAGATTAAAAGAATGGAAAAGCAATGATTCAGATGTGCATGAGAATCAAAGAACTGTGGAGCTGGAAGAGACCTTCAGAGATCATCAAGTCCAATCCCCCTGCCAAGGCAGGATCCCCTAGAGTAGTCTGCACAGGAATGCATCCAGGTGGGTTTGGAAAGTCTGCAGAGAAGGAGACTCCACAACCTCTCTGGGCAGCCTGCTCCAGGGCTCTGGCACCCTCACTGCAAAGAAGTTTCTGCTCATGTTGAGCTGAAACCTTCTCTGTGCCAGTTTGTAGCTGTTGCACCTTGGCTTATTGCTGCTGGCCCCAGGCACTTGACCCCCACCCCTCAGGTATCTGTACACATTGATCAGATCTCCTTTCAGCCTTCTCTTCTCCAGACTAAACAACCCCAGGACTCTCAGTCTCTCTCCGTAGGGGACATGCTCAAGTCCCCTGATCATCCTTGTGGCTCTCTGCTGGACTCTCATGTCTCTCTTGAACTGGGAAGCCCAAAACTGGATGCAGTATTCCAGGTGTGGACTCCCTAGGGTTGTTGCATTATCAGTGTGTTCTGGAGTTCAAAGCATCCATTGTTATTTCTGCCTTGTGTTACATCCATAGGTGCAAAAAATCTTACGTGAGAGGTTCTGTCGTCATTACGCTACTGGAAAACTCTTTGGGATTGAGCATCAGTACAGGTGGGTGAGGAGACTCAAAGATTAGGGAACTTCTGCTTCAAGCATAATAGAAAATCAGGCAAAAATTGAATTTTCTGCTGTTCCTTTTTCTAAATTGCAGAGCTTGAAACAACTCACAGCTCAACACTTCCAAAAATCATTTGTCTCAGAGTTTGAGAGTTTTTATACAGCTGCTGCTTGCTGTTTTCTCAGGCTTAGAATCATAGAATGGTTTAGGTTGGAAGGGACCTCAAGGATCATCCAGCTCCAACCCCCTGCCATAGGCAGGGACACCTCCCACTAGAGCAGGCTGCTAAAGGCCTCATCCAAAACTGGTTTTAAACGCCTCCAGGGAGGAAGCATCCACAACCTCCCTGGGCAACCCAGGCTCTGAGTTCTGGATTTCTTGTTTCCAACTTGTAATTCCCAAACCACGTTTTTTTCTGATCCTGAAAGATACATTTAGTGCATATTTTAATGTGTTCAACAATACCATGAAGCCAAACTTAAATTCTCTTGCTGTGACTCTTTTTTGGTTTTCCTTCAGAATTCCTCCTGTTTCTTTGGAGCTGTGTTAAAAGCAAAGCTGAAACCTTGGCTGACAGCAGTATATTTTTTGTAGTAGAGAGTCATCTTTCAAAGCTTCTTTTTGGGGTCACCCAGATGCAGGGGTTAGAATTAGGAAGGAGGGACCTACTGTGACAACAGCTTCCATTATTAGTGCTTTTACAGCTGCAGGTCAAATTCTTCATGCGACAAATACATCTAAAGAAGTTGTTTCAAACCAGTTTTCCAGGAATAACTTTATGCAGGTTGAATCACCTGATGTGAGCTTTTAGGAAGGAAAAGGACATTTCTGTTATTAATAAAGTGTAGTATGGCATACAGGCAGAGCAGACATAGCCATGTTAATTACTGTTGTTGTGGGAAAATGTTTCCATCATGTTAGTATTGCAGGAACCAAGCCTCTCTTCTTCATACTGGAATGCTGGAAAACACTTTACAGGCTGTCTGCTACTTAATCTGCCACTGTTGGTGAATTGTACAGCAAACTCCCCCTTTCCTCCCCCTTTCCTCCCCCTTTCCTCCCCCTTTCCTCCCCCTTTCCTCCCCCTTTCCTCC